>JAAAKQ030491264.1:0-21370 GCA_010016005.3 Zanna intricata
ATTCCTGACATTGAGAAGGCCACGACAGAGCAGCTGAAAGCCATTCCAAAAGAAGCCTTCCAGAAATGCTTCCAGTCATGGATTCAACGTTGGGATAAGTATATTACTAGCCAAGGACAGTACTTGGAAGGAAATTAATTCATATTTAAGATAACTTTTTTATCTTGTTTTTTATAATATAATTCATCGTATTTTTTGACACACCTCATAGGTAATGAAAAGAATATGAATGATGTAAGAGTAGTAATATGAAAAGAACAAATAATTTCAGAATATAAGCATCCTTAATATGAATGAATGAATTTTATTATTACATTTTTTATTACTTACACCTATGACTTAAGTTTTATTTTGGTATTATGCATTTATATGCAAAATAACAATCTATTAAAATAAAAGGCCAGGTCAAGACTTCATTCACATTCATACACATCATCCTCTGATGTAATACCTCACGGTTCCAGAGGCTAAACAGATAAAGAAAGGGATGTGGCAACCCCCATCGCCCAATGAGTCAACACTGCAATCAGCCCTCCAAGTGACTCCCAGTCTATCAAGTGCCAATAGCCTCTAGCACAGCAAGATAGAGCGTCAGGACATCCTTCTGTCCATGGAAAAAGAAATCATCCCTAAAAGCGGACAAACCACTGGATGGTCAATGGCTTGAATATGGAAGACAATCACATAAGATCATGAGAGATTCCCTACAAGAGACATGGTAATGCTGCTTCATGAAAAATATTCAGAATATAAAATATCACCTTAACTAGATCTCTGGAAGTGGAATTCATTGAAGCATGGTAGTAATGAACAGAGGAATAAGATAATGGAAACATCGTGAAAGCAAGCTAAAAGAATGCAAATTGGAACTTAGATGTTTGCAGTCTTTTACAGGCAGGGGAATTGGAAAATCTAAGACAAAAGATGAAAAAATATAGTTTGGATTTTCTTGGTATGTGCAAGGAAAATGGGAAAGAGAAAGGGAAAAAAGAGTTTGAAAGTGGAGAATATCAGTGTCTTTATTGTAGAAAGCAAGAGTGGAAGTCTGGAATTTGCTTTTACAGTTAGGAAAACTACAAAATATAATTAATGTGGATTACGTACTCAGTAGAATCATGACCATGAAAACAAAGGGCACAAAAAAGGACATTATATAGATTCAAGTTTACATTTCAACAAGCCAACATAATAATGAAGAAATAGAAGTGTAATATATAAATTAGAATATATTAGAAGAGATCATTCAAAAGGAAAAGAAGAATACATGTTTTATTGTGTTGGGAGATTGAAATGCAGTGATCGCAGAAGAAAAGGAAGAAGGTGTAATTGGAAATTATGGACGTGACAAGAAGAATGAAATGGGAGACAGATTAATGAACTTTTGTAAAAAAGACTCTATGATAGTTGGAGGTACTCTCTTTGAGAATTACATAAGAAGAAGTTTACTTGGACCTCTCCTTTTGTGTTTGAAAAATGCCAAGCCTGACTGGGATTCGAACCCGGGACCACCGGATGAAAGGCCGAGACTATCAGTCGTGCCACGGAGGCCGGCACAGAAACTGTCTTAAAAATACAAAAGTGTACCCAGGAGCTGATGTTATCTTGGATTATAACCTGGTTGTGACATATGTACTCATTGAATTGAAAAGAATTATGAGAGGTAAGTCACCACAAAGTCTAACACAGAAGCTCTCAAAAAGGAATCACAAGCAATAGAATTAGAAGAAATATTCATGAATTATTAGCCAAGTGGGAGTTTTATAGAGAATACAAATGGCAAATAAACAGGATGAAGGAGTCTGAAAAGGGATGCTAAAGAAGGGTTTAAGCAAAGTAAAAGAAAACTGGATTACTGAAGTCATAATACAGAACATGGAAGAAAGAAGAAACTAGAAAAATGTATATCGAGATGAAGGGTGAAAAAGATATCAGAGACTAAATAATGAGTTAAAACAGAATGTTGAGAAGGCAAGAGAAAATTGGATGAGAAACAAACAGTGATAAGATAGAACAGTTGAAGAGAGAAGAAAACTTTAATATGATGCACGGGGAGACCAGACAGATATGGTTTCAAGGAAAAGAAAAGGCATTAAGAATGTAAATTGAAAACAACTTTGGGACCACAGCCAAGAATTCTCATGAATTTCTGTGAAGATGATTTTCTGTGAAAATTATTTACAGATTTCTGTCCTTCTGTAAAGAATACATAGAAGGACTGTATGACCTAGAATACCAACCAAATTAGGTTACCTTAAAGGAAGAAGTAAGAGTGTATGAGTGTGTGAATGTAAGAATGAGTAAAGAAAAAGGCTATCATATTCTGGAGGTGGAAATGGAAAAAGGTGTGAATGAAATGAAAACAGAAAAGCCTGAGGCTTTATCAATTACCAATAAAAATTTTAAAACGTTTGAGAAGTAAGGAAGAAAGGAAGTTGTATATTTGTGTAATGAGATTTATGAGAAAGGTAAATGGCCAAGAGATTTCTTATCAACTGTGATGATACTAATTGAGAAGAAACAGAATGTAATCAAGTGTAAGAAGTTCAGAACAATAATTTTATTGTCCCATGAAGCTAAAGTGTTTCTAAAGGTTATGAACAGAAGGATACCTAACAGACTTTCCACATCAATTTCTGAGGAAGAGTTTGAAATTCAGAAGGAAAGGGGTACACGAAATTCTAATGGTTTTACTGAAAGCAGATGGTGAAAGGTACTTTGAGAAAGGGAAACATATATACAGTTTTCATAGGCCTTGAAAAGGCTTTTGATTGAGTACAGTGAAATAAACTATAGACCATTCTAAAAAATAAAGATGTTGACTGGAAGGAAAGTAGGCTAATAAGTAGTTTGTAATTTAAACAAGATGTGAAAGTTCAATTGGAAAATAATTTAATGGAGAAAGGTAAGATTGGAAGAGGTGTTAGACAGGAATACTCTCTTTCACCTGTCCTGTTTAACATTTACCTTGAGGAATCACAGGGAAGTGCATGAAAGGAAAGGGAATGAGCGTTTTGGTGAGAAAAAGATAGAATGCATCAGATTTGCTGATGACATGGTATTGCTAGCAGAAAATATCATCACTTAAAGAAATACTGAAAAAAATTTATCAGGTAGGGTCCTTTAAATATCTTGGAAGCATTGCATTACTTCTGATAATATAAGATTCTAAAAGGAAATAAAAATTAGAATTACAATGGCAAAAGAAGTTTTCAATAAAAAGAGAAGTTTGCTGGATAGTAAACTTAATAAACATCTGAGGAAAATGCTTGCCAAATATTTTGTATGGAGTGTACCATTATATGTGACACAGACTTGGGCTTTATACAAAGAAGATGAAAAAAGATTAGAAGCTTTCGAAATGTGAATGTGTGGGGGTGGGAAAAGATAAAGTGGACAGACAGAATTTATAATAATGAGGCGTTAAGAATAGGAGAGAGTAGGTTATTATCTGCAGAATTTGAGAGATAGAAAAAGAAAATGGATTGGACATATGCTTTGGAAGGACCAACTGTTAAAGGTTGCCCTATGGGTACAGTAAATGGAAAGAGGGAGAGGAAGACAAAGATGGAAACTGCTCAGTGATATTAAGATAAAAATTAGTTATGTTCATACAAAAAGTTAGCTACAAATAGAAAAGAATGGAGGGCTAATGATGTGTAAGGAGAGATGTTAAATAGCAGAACTGATGAAAATGATGATTAAAATAAATATTACTAAATAACTTTTGTTTTTGATAATTTGAATTCAAAGAGTATGAATATGTACAACAAAAAGGAACAAGGATTATCAAATGAATATTGAAATATTGGTAGTTTGTCTTTGAATATGAAATGAAGCAGAATATTATGCGGCAGGTATGAATAGAATAGAAATGATAATTATAAAACAAAGGCTGAGGTGAGCGTTGAGAAACGAAGAAGAAAATGGAATTTCTTTTTTGGAAGAAAAGGGATTCTGCTATAATTATAAAACCAAACACAAAGCATAGGCTGGTAGACACTTGTAAAAATTTTGAGAAACTTTAACTTTGAGCAACTGTAGATAGTATAACAAGAAACAAACAAAAAAATTTAAAAAAAGGAACATTAACAAAAAATTGTCTAAAAGTTTTTCACAATTTCAAATGACTTAAAACAATTAAAAAATTGACAAACCTCTCTTAAGAAAATGATTTAGGAAGTCTTTACCAAGAACAGTATTACAAAGTTCATGAGACCAACAGTCCAGGACACATAAATCCAAACAAATTCTAAGCCATGGTAATTCCAGTTTATTCTGCAATTAAAAAAAAATTAATAATAATAAAAGTAATACCACTAAAGATAATTCACTTACATTATCAAATTATTTAAGAGATGTGGAAATATTTTTAAAATAATAGTGCAAAAATAGTCTGGAGAAATTCTTCTTTAAAAACTTGTCAAAATTTTCAATTTTGAGCTATAAAATATATTTTGTACAAATTGAACCAAAATTCAGATCTTTTAATTATTATTTATTAGGGTTCACAGTTACAGTTTTCCTTCAACTTTGTAAATGCAGTTTATTAAATCAAAATATATGTAAAAAAAATATTTCAATATTTAACATACATTTGAAAAAAAAATTATTTAATATTTACAGTTTTTATTTATTATTTTACATAAAATATTATGAGATATAAATAAAATATTAGAGAGTAATGTAGTGATCTGCTTTGTACAATATGTTCATTCATGCATATGCACGTTCATTCATATGAATATGTTAGTGTCCATATATTAGTATTTGTAAATATGTTTAACATGCATTCATTGATGCATGCTAATACATGTAAGCATTATAATTTATAATTGAATAAAATTTAAAAATTTTTCTTTATAATGGTATAAAATAACTCGTAGATTGACTGTTCTATTCACTTAAAATTAGTATAAAAGATACATATTGATGAACGCAAAAAGAACACTTAGAAAACTAAATTTTCATCAATCAGATTGACATGTGGTAAAATATAAATATATACAAATGATTATAGTAAGTTTTATGAAAAAAGTTTAGTTGCACTTAAACACAAGGAGTAAGCAGGTAGTAAACACATTTCAGAGATAAATAATAACAAAATTAATGTAGAAAGGGAGCTCAAATCAATTAATATGTAACATTTGAAATGGTGTAATATTATGTTAGATGTACAATGTTAAATGATGTTACTTTCCACTAACAAATAATGTTGATCTCTGTGTGCATAGTGGTAGTAGTATCTTTCCACATCCTTGTGGATTGAGTGCATTATACGGCCTTGTGTCATAAGTTTAAACTACCAACAAACATTTGCCAAATTTAAGGCAATAATAAAGAATTTTTAGACCGTTTGTAGGTATTTTTACAAAGTATTAATATTTTACAATTTACAATATTTTAAAATTTTAAATTGTGTTAGATATATTTGTCTAGTGCTCAAGAATTATTTTAATGTGTTTCGTTTTGTTTTTATTTAATACTTATAATTTTTTTTATTCTGTATCTGAGAAGGGACCTCATCAACCTGTCCCGGACCAAATTTCCTACTGTGATATTAGTTTTAAGACTTTCAGTGATATTTTATCTAAGTTATTAATTGTAAATTTTAGTTTTTAACCTACGTTTAATTTGTTAGTCCTCGAATTATTGGAGTTGGACATTATATTTACTACCTCCTTGGACTTATTAAAAGTTTTATCCTTTTTTTTAACTTTAGTTTTATGGCTGTGATATTAGCTTTAGGGGTTTTAAAAAGAAATTTCAGCTGTGATATTTTTACAATATCTTTTATTGTAAGCTGTGTTAATTACATTAAGTTTTTGTTTAATTTTTTTATTTTCTATGATAGTTCTAGTTTTCTTTTAGCTATTGTTTTTTTGTTTTATAACTGGATATTGTCTTTGAATAGTATTTCAGCAGAAAAAAAAATTATAATGAGGCATAAAAGCTAAACGTGATATTTTGTTATTTACTAAGAAAGTAATGAAATTTTCTTAAAACCAAGAACCTTTTGTGTTGACTGCTCACAGCTGCCTAAAACTGTTTAGTACTTTATCACATTTGAATTCCTCAACGGTTATTACACAATATGTATAATAATAGAAATCAAATTTCTAAACCATGCAAGTATTATTAAAAATAAAGCATTCACTTATATCACTCTTAGATCTTCTTTTCCTGTTGTAAGCATTTTTGTAGTACATACTACTTCATCAGACAACAGTTCAAATTTTTTATTAAGTATTTTTTATTATACTTAAAATTATACTTGAAAATGTAAAATGTAAATTATACTTAAATACTTGCAAAGATTATATTTCTAATAATTACATATGACTTCAGCGAATTTTAAATTACCACAAAACTTTAATTTAGATCCTTGCCAGATCATTTAAATCAATGCCTACTGATCTATAAAACAGCATATTAATTACTATACGAAATGCCCAACCCAACCCCAAATTTATTTATATAAATTTTTATGTAGTTTTGTATATAAATAATATAGCAGTCATACTATAAATTATTATAATAATAAATAAACAGTTACTTACAGTAAATTTCAACAGATTATCAACAAGGAAATTTTCATACATATGAAAGTTATCAGGTCTATAATCAGATATACTCAGTCCATTAATAAACGTAACGATCATTCCAGTAGCCCATCTGTCAAGGCATAAGGGATTTTCAACAATTCGTTCACAAATATAATCTAACAGACCTTTGTGCATATGTCTCTAAAAGAAAAAAAAAAATCATCAAAAGCAAATTACTGAATGGATGTTTGCATTCACTCGTATTCTTAAGAATATATTGACTTAACTAAACAGAGAAGAAATGGTGATATTACTAGATGCCTACTACTATTTAGTAGTAGTAGTAATGAGTTAAATATTTAACTCATTTTATTACAGAAAGCCTTCATATAATCTCAATTTGTTCAGATTCTTATGAAAATTTCTGAATAACCCATGTAATATATATGGGTCGAATAACCCATACAAGACAGAAAAAGGTAGGGATAGAGAACAAAATTTTCCTTGGGCACATGATTTAGGTAGTAATTATCGCTCACTAAGAAAACACTAATTGAAATCAATACAAAAAAAAAGATAAAAATAAAATAGCTTAAGATGTTAAGTTTAAACTTGCTGGTCAAACTAAAGCAACCTGGCACAGTTATTCCCAAGAACAACCATTATTCCACATCAGGCTTACAGAAAACATGAATATAACAATTTCCCACTGTCTACAGCTTAGTAAATATGCTCTTACACATCAGCAAGACAAGCCCACTAAAGTGCAAGAGATATTCAGCTTAATTAACAGAATTGCCTTACTAATTTTAAACATCATTACTTTAAAATGAAGTAACTTTGAACTAATCCTCATTTACCATAGATGCGTTAGCTGCAACATAATATGAAGAAAAAATGCAAAGAGATAATGTAAAGCAACAAATTAATGTACCCCTTTTGTAAACAAAAAATTGATTATACACAGTACATTGTCATCTACTCTATAATAGGAGAATACAAACAACATATTAAAAGAGCATTAGACACAATAAACAAGGAACACTACTGTATAATGTACAAAGTTACAAAATTACAAGTTTTTTGGCTCAAGGAACAAAATATGTGATCCTAATAGAACTTATAGTGCTGAATTCAAATATATAAATAGATTTTCTATATTACCCATTAATTTTTGTGATACATAGGCAGACTTTGAAAAAAATTATGAATTTACATGCATGCAAGGCATTATTCAACTTATCTAAAGTAGTAGTAGTTGTTTTCCTTTTGTGTTTAACATCTGCAACACCCCTCTTTAGTGTCCAATAATAATCTGCAGTAATAATCTCCAATAATAAACAAAGCCCTTGGTTAATCATAGTATTTTGAGCATCTTGTCAACCAGTAAAGTTTTATGGAATATTCAAAACTGTTTTTGTTTGTGCAAGACCAAAGGATATTGTGGTTTTTTAAGTGCTTTAATTAATTGCTAAATGTGGTAACTTTGTTGAACATTTATTTCATAGTTAAACATTTATTATACTTATGGATACTCTCATCTAAAATATAACATTACATCTTCAAGCTATTTGAAAAAATCAAAATGAATTTTAAGGATATAAAGATGGTTATCAGATTCAGATCTTTATTTGAAATGCTAATAAAAATGATTCACCAAGACTGATATTTAGTAAATTAGAAATTTCTACAATTACACGCATAAAATAGAAAAAAATTCACATATTCCTAAAAAATAACAATATTCATTTTCATAAACACAAAAAGTAAAACTATCTTCATATTATATAGGACAAAACTTTTAACTACAGTGAGAAAGGGACTTATTTTGCTACAATCTATTTTTAACAAATTATTTAACAATTTTAAAGATTTTCCTATTAATTACATAAAGTTAAGATTAGATTTCCCTCTACAGATTATATTACTCTGATAATATTTTAAATAATAGCTATTAATTAGATAAAAATGAATTTGTGTGTATACTTTGTTACAAGTACTCATTAGAACAATTAATCAAAAATTACTGATTAGAAATTAACACTTAAAGTTTATATTTAATTTACAGATTTTATTAATTTATTATCTTTATGTAGTTATAGCTTTATTACTTCAAAAAATAACATTTCTATGCATTTAAATATTCTATAACAGCATCTTTTTTTTATAACTTTCTACTTTGTAATGATGCACTGATCAAAACTTTTCTACAGTTTCCTTTGATCCTTCCAGGTAAACAATGGAAACAAAAGTTCCTTTTGTTACCTGTGAATTACCAAACTTACCACTCATAATGTGATCTATAACTACATATTTAATTATGGCATGAATTAAGTATTTATATCATTAATTAGTTTTTTTATTATAACAATACAATCTTGCATGTAGCGTAAACAAATTTTAAAAAGGAAGATGAAATGAATAAAATTATAGGTGAAAAAATATATACTCCTTTAGGAATTAAACCTGAAACTAATTGGTCTATAAGTAGGTAAGTTAATCATACCCCAACTGGCCATCAATGAAAATGTATAAAGTTAAATTAAATTTTAGGTGCTTTCACCAAAATCTCCTAAGAATTCTTTAGAATAAACATTTTAAAAAATTTGTTTGAAATGTTCGAAAAATAAATCCACTTTTAAAACATAAATAATATTTCAACACAGTAACTGGTCATTAGACACAGAAAGTGAGCCAGACCATTAAACAAACAACGTAAAAATTTTTTTTTTAAACAATGATAATTTTCTAACATATTTATGTAAAGATTCTTTTGTAGGTTTATCAGCCAGCTCCAGAGCTTAAACAAGATTCTACTTCCCTATCACTTAACTGATATTCATATTCTTCATATTACTGAGGTACCAAGTGCAATTCCTACTTCATCATCTGAGCAATGGTTCAAATTAAAATTAGTTTTATTTTATGATCCAACTTGAGATTGTTTGATCAAACTTTTGTGACATAACTTACCTCCTTTTTTTATTTTTACCATAAAGGAAAAAATGCATAAATTTGTAAAAAGTAGTGCAAATTATGCAATTTTGTAATACGTAGTGTGTTATTATTTTTAATGTTATTTCAAAATTGAATTAATTTGTTGATGACAAAATTAAATCAAGTCAAATTTTATTATAAAAATTAATTTAAGCAAATCACTCACTGCAGTAAATTATACAATTTATTTAACTTCATGCATTTTACAACTATGCGACATACCCTGAATTCTTTCTTTATCTTAAAAAAAAAAAAAACAATCTGGGAGTGCCGATATGGAGTACCTCTATTAGAAATTATTTTCTTAAGTAACACTAAATTTTTCAAGTCATGGATGAAGAGTACAACCAAGGAACTTTTTCCGAGGTAGGAGTACATTTTCCAGACAAACCATTGTGACCTCTAAATACAAAATAAAAATTCTATCATCACTTCTCCAGCAACTATCTTCTCCTTAAGTATGAATAAGTATATTAAGTCACTAAAAAAGTCTCTTGTTTTCACTTCATCAAATTTAAAAGTGATTATTTATCACTATAATTTGTAAAAGTAATCAGAATAACTAATTTAGAATAACAGAGATAAGCATGTAATTAATATAAATCACATTAAATATCAGTCAAAACCAAATAAAATATAATAAAAATTTTTAAAAAAAACTCCATGGCACCAGGGGTGTAATGTGCAAGAGAGAAGGTAGTGAAAGTGTTAAATGTTACTGGCTATCAGCATCCAATAAGTCTTAAATAAAATGTTTGGTACAATGATAGTACCAGTATTTTACAACAATATTGAATTGAATGTTTAGTAATGGGTTCCAGAAAATCCATGATATTACGTGAATTCAATTCACTTATAATAAAACTGTCCTAGTCTGTAAAATCTGCTATTAATTATAATGTTAATTATCATACAATAATAATTTATTTTATAAATAAATATAAAATTATCTATAAAAATATAATTTCTTTTAAATAGATTTTAAAAAACTTACAAACTTGTTACAATTTCTTAAAATCCAAGTGGCTTGTTCACTATCACACTGACGATCAATAACATAATTAGCACAAGCATTAACAAATTCTTCATGATAAAAATGACTTGAAGTTCTTTTATTTGAAGCTAATCTAGATAAAACATTGTTTAGATCATGAAACGTAAATCTATGAATATTATCAACAATAGTATCAAGACACTGATGAAGTAAAGTGCGATATGGAGTTTCAGTTCTTTTAGCTTCACATAAAGTTCTAACAATAATTTTACTACTTTCAACATCTAATTCATTTTTATTTTCATTGATTATACTAACGAATGAATCAATACATTTTTCAGATAATCTTCTTTTAATCGCAAAAATAAAAAATTCAGTTAACTGTTTGATATCACAACCATCTCTTTGTAGTCGAAAATGTGCTTCAAAAACTATAGGAAGTGCTATTTTAAGAGCTTCAACTAGTGGGCAAGACTGAAAATCTTTTAAAATAAAATCTAGAAATACAATCTGTTGCAATGTTAGATCATTAACTTGTTTTGCGACCAGCTGCAGCAATATCTGAATAACTTTATTAGTGGTTGGAACACCTATAAATGATAAAACTTTTAATGCAGTCAAATGGTCATTCAGCTCAATATATCTAACTTTATTTTGCAATATTTTACATAACAATTGAAATGAGTCATTATTTAGTAACTCTCCATTACTCATTGTTGATCTGAAAAGAAAAAAAAAACAAATTTTCTTATATCAGTAAAACAGAAATCTCTTAACATATCATTACAAACTACTTCTAAAAGGAAGGCCAGTACTTTAAAATTGTCTAGATCAGCCTTTTTTCTCCAACCAAAAGAAAAGATTCTCAACCTTTTTAACTCCATAATCCTCCAAAGGAAAATGAATACTTTGCGAACCCCCCCCCCCCAACCAAATCCAATGAAACTAGTTAAAACTAATTAGTACCGTTAATAGCAACAGGTATGAATATGCATGTATGACATGTACAAACATGAGCAATTTAGAGGTTCCAACTTGATGTGTATGCGTTCCTTGTAATTTTGTCTACTTGCATAATATTTCCGATGAGAGCATCATATTCGAACATGCATATGATACGTTTGAACATGTAGTGCTCTCAGCAGCATAAAAAAGGCATAAAGGATTGAAACGTCTTTTGAATACAAAGCTTGAATCTGGTGCCTTTATTTAAGTTTTTAAAGCGTAGTTTCATTAAAAATAAAATAATAACTGAGGTTTTAATTTTTAGTGTGCAGTCAAACAGTGTAACTGTTTTTTTTTGTTTTTTTTGTTCAATTTATTACAAAAAATGTATCAACTTGTGAAAGTGAGACATCAACATACTACAGTGAATAAATTTGTAAAAAGACAAGATCATACAATGACAATTACTTAAATTATTTTTATCTCATTGGATGGAAAACCACAATAGTGTGTTGTTTGCTTTTAAGTCCTCTTCAATGAAAGCAAGAAACCATAAAAACTAATTTGACACTTGAAAATTATACATCCGGATAATAAAAGTAAACCTTTAAAAATTATCTAAATAAAATTACATACTTTGAGAAATATACAAACTTCTATCTGTAAATCAAGCCATGCTGATAAAACCATATTTGAAGTATCTTATATCATAACATTACGAGTAGCTAAGATATCCAAACCCTCATACAATTGCAGAAAACCTCTTATTGCCTTCTGCAATTGATATGGTCAGTGTGTTTTAATGCACATGGAAGAGGCAAAAAAATTTGAAAAAATTCTGCTTTCTGATACAGAATCAAGGTGAATCGATGACATGACTGCCTATGTTTGTGATCTGATAATTCATCAAGTGGAACGTTTTAGTATTCAATTTGATAAATCAACAGATGTGGCAACATTTTTCTGTTCTGACTGTCACTTAATAAGCAGAAACTTATGGTTCATGTGCGAATTAATACTAAAAGTTGTGCGATTTAATAAAATAAAAATAAGTCACAAAAAAAATCACCATTTTTTTTTTGCAGATGATGATGTTTGTAGCATACGAAAAATACCATACTTAAATGTGAAGTAATAGTAGTAGTAATAATAATAACTTACTATCTGCTTTCATTTAAAACCATCTGATTTCATTTAATTTTTTAATGAAATTAAATTACATTAAAAAAATATATAAATGACTGAGAGGGATGGACAATCTGAATGATTTTATAGACCTAAAAATTATATAAAAAGACAAAAAAATGAACTGAAGGACATAAAAATCAGAATAATAATGGACTAAACTGCTATTTTTCAAGCATTTTATATCGCTAATGAATTACAATATCTTTAAAAGATATTCAACTTATAATATAGTCACCATGTATCAAACTAAAAACATTTAGTGAGCCAAGTCTCTTAATTCTAACATACAAAGTCTTCCACCTTCGCTCTTAACAATGTTAACAAGCATTAAACCTCACTATTATCATATCTTTATAGAGTAGATGTATTTTAAACTTCAAAGACAAGTCATTGTTGTTTATGAGGTCAGGACAGTGCAAAAAAAACAGTCTAAATCTTCCCATTGGAAGATCAGCAATAATTTCTGTGTTAATTAAGCAAAGTGCATTAGTTTGTTACATAGTAGTCAGAATTTTCAAATTAACATTACTTGCAGTTTAGTTTCATTACACTGGATGTATTTTTTTCAGGTCTCACAATAAGTAGCATTACTACTTACAGTATCTCCTTCAGATACAAAGGTGACAAGAAACAGAACCTTCTTGTCCCAGAAAATGAATGCCATGATTTTTCAGAAGAGCGAAAGTACCTTACAATTGGTGTTGGTGATCTTTGTAATTTTTATGGCCATTTTAAATCTATAGCACAAGGACAGTATTACGCTGAGGTCTGTTAAAGTTTCTGCATCCAACTATGAATCCAGTCTAACACAATAACATTAGCAAAGATGAAAAACTAATAGTAAAAATGAAAAACCCATATATTTTTATTACTTCTGAATCTTTTCTTCTAAATATCGCTCATAAAATAATAAGATAATAAAATTTATAAAAATTAAATAAAATATAATAAAATCTATTTACTGCTGTGATTTTTGAAGTTGAAAAACTGTCTGTAGTGCCTGCATTATATGAAAATTGTTCATAATTGCATGATGTTGTTGTATATTATATAGAATATCCGTTGTATCAGAAGCTGAACGCAGATTTTGCATCAACAAATCCACGGGCTGTTGAGGTACTACTGCTGTTAAACATAAATGGATTAAAAATATTATTATTATTATTATAAATCTAAATTAAAAATCAGAATAATAATAATATAAGCTAACAATAAATTTAATCTTGAATAAGATAGCGAACTACCAAACAGAAGTAGCCCTGTTGTGGGTGATCATGCCATTCACTAATTTACCCCTTTCATTAACCTTCTCCTTAGTAATTACTATGGATATCATATTAGGTACCAGCTCAGTTCCATCTGTGTTGCCATTCTAGCAATCAGTTAGGGGATTCTTTTATAGGGGCTCGGCAATGGAAAATTTCCATGTGAAACTTGTCTGGAGATTCTGTACTCTGTATGAAGAATTATACAGTAATTAATCAATAGCTAAACTGCCTTGTCAGATAGAACTAGACTTCTTACTTTCCCTAAAACCTAAATCTACCAATAAATTAAATTTTCTATCTACAAAGACAAAGCTACATGAAAGTTGTAATTCTTAATAGTAGAATCAAGCTTTGAAAAAGTTATAAAAAAAAGGATTTTATATTTTATTTTGAAACTTAACTCTTCTAATAGGTATATCTTAATTATTACAGCACTCAGACAATTCATTAAATTATCTGATTTGACACCCAAAAAAGAATTTAAATAACACTTTTATTTCACAATTAAACATAAACTCCTACAATGATCATCTTTTTAAAAACAAAATTCTAGATAAAACCATAATGCTCAATAAAACAAAGCAAGATTACAAAGCAATAAAAGCAAAGGCAGATTACAGTAAAAGAAAAAAAATCCATTCCAACATTATTTTTAAAAAAGATTTTCCTTTCAAAAGAAGTAAATTATTACTACCATCTAGTACGAAAAAATTCAGTTTCAGAATGTTCATATTAAAGCTATTCTGGTTGTTAGAACAGAAAAAAATTGAAGATGCTGCATGTTAAATGCCATAACCATGATGGTTGTAGGCAACCGGATGCTCTCTACTCACAAGACACTCCCAAAATGACATAGCCTTCCTATAAGAAGCATCTCATAACACAAATCTTAGCAAAACAGAGAATTAAAATAGTTTCCCATTATCTTCTTCACTTAGCCAAATATACAACTGCATACTAGCATGCCAAACCTACCAAAAGTGTAAATGTTGTTCAGCCTTAAGGTAATATCTTCATTCTCTCATCACAGAGATCAGTTTAATTATTAAATCACTATTATCAGCTGAAGTATTGCGACAGCAATCTCTGTAACGGAACGGGACTTACATTTAGGAAGAAGATAATCCTGTATGCACATTTCAGACTAAATGGCCTTTTACATATTCCAATCTATTTCTTACAGTTTACATTATTATCTATTCCATTCAATTAATTTCAAACCCAACAATAATGCAGATGATATTTAGCCTTAAAAGTAATATTCATTCTCCCATCACAGAAATTGGTTTTATAATTATCATCACTATTCTTAGAGAAAGCAGCTGTGACTGGTGCTTCTTATACTTAAGAGTGCTCTGCATGTTTAAGACTGAGACAGATAGATGTGAAGCAATGCATTAATGCACTGCTTCTACTTAGGAAATAAACAAAACAAAAAAAATTTGAAGTCAGCTGAACTTCCAGAGAGTGGGAAGTATTGATATCTCAAGCTTTGTGAAATTCAATTGAAGATAGTACAGCAAAATAAGAGTTATGTATTGATAATAAGCTGTCACATATTCCATGCAGTATTGCATGGAATTGTAAGTGTAAATCAACAGCTATAAAAAAAAATTTCCTTGTTATTGCTCTAGGGACATATCAGGAAAATTATGAATTTCTCATGTCATCTAGTAATTCTTTAACACACATACTAGATAACTATCATGTAAACCACAATCTCCTTCATTATACAAAGTATACGTAAAAATTTAAACTAATGTTTAGGAATGGAGGGATTTTAGATTTATATAGCTGAAATAAACAAACTTTTTAAATTTCCTCAAACTGCAGAATGATATAAATATCATTCTGTTCTGATAGGTTCTGATAGAATGTCAGCATACTTCTTTAACTTCAATTCCGGCGAAACCTTTCAACACCTCTCAGAGTGATTACTTTTATTTCTTGTATGTATGTGTATATTGTATATACTCTCTCAATAGAAAGAAAAAATGGAAAAAGAGAGGGTGATGGAAAGAGAGAGAGAGGGGGAAAGAGAGAAAGTAGTGAGTTGTCCTGGAGACAGATATGATAAAAGGGTTCTGATACACAGAACTAAATATTACAATAATGATTTCAAAATGACAGAGCTACACCCAATTAATTAAAGTTATGGTTTCTGCACAACAATTGTGACCCAAAAAGCTTTTTCTTCTGCATCTCCAATTTTTTCTATGCATAAAACCTCACCTTTACATCTTTAAATAAATGCCTAACTTGCTACCTCAGATCTTACACCTGGAGTAAGAGAGACTTAGAATCTTTTTGTCTTCAATTCACACAAATTCTAGAAACAAATATTTTAGGTTTCATTAGCCTGTTCCATATCTCCAAACAAGGTTTTTTTTCTATACAGACCCATAAGTTTGCCTACTCAGTTTCATTATTATATTTTGAAAGGGAAAGCTACAATTGATTTCTAAATGAGAAACCTGTTAACCCACCGGGTTGGTCTAATGGTTAAACTCATCATCACAAATCACCTGATTTTGTCAAGAGTTCTAAGGTTCAAATCTCAGTAAAAGATTTTATTCAGATTTCAATACTAGATTGTGGATACCGCTGTTCTTTGGTAGTTGGGTTTCAATTAATCACACATCTCAGGAATGGTCGACCTGAGACTGTATGCACAAGCTTCATCCTTCATTTACATATATCCTTCATTTACATTCATACATATCATCCTCACTCACCTTCTGAAGTAATACCTTATGGTGGTTCCGGAGGCTAAACAGTAAAAAAGAGATGAGAAACCTGTAAATATCTGTTTATTTTATAGACACTTTTTATTTCTTAAAAAATAAAACTGATATTTTTAACAAGGTTGTGCTAACTCCACAAATAGATTCACAACCAGAAGGCAAACTAAAATGAAGAAATTTTTAACACTTCTTGACCAAAACACTTCTTGATTACCCTCAACCTCTGATTGTTCATGTATATAACATAGCTACAATGTTAAGGATTAAGAGATTCAAAGATATTTATAATGATCCTAGATCAGCAGAATTAAACTGAACTGAGACAAGTGTCTTATTACTGCAAGACACAAAAAACATATCAAGTATTTGGTCACAAATCCCAACTGCAGACACAAATAGAACACCGAAGAATTACAAACAGGTCAACCTGAGAGATGTTAAAACATTTGGCTGGATCTACATCAAGATTAGTTATAAATCCCAGCTTCAGCTGTCCTACCGATCCATGAGTAGCCTGCACAAAATACCTAGTCATTTTTTTTTGCATCAGTTTCAGTAATCTCTTCCTACATATAAGTAATGACACTGAAGAGTTTTAAAATCAAATCCTTGGTACCATACAGTCTGCTTTGATTTGCAAGTACAGAAACAGTATAAAGTACTGCTATAGCAGTTATCAGTAAGGGAGTTGGACTTACTTAATTACAAAAAAGACATATCTATATATGCATTTCAAACTAAAAGGCCTTTTACATATTCCAAACTATTCCTTTAAATTTCAGAGCATCTCATATTTCCATACTAAATTCCTACTAATCTATTTAGATAGTTAACATTATTTACAATTAGGATCTTCTTAATTACTATTTTCAAATTGTGGATAATAATCTCATTAAATATTCAGCAATATATACCTTCATTTTTCATGTAAAACTTGTAAAGGTTTGTTAAAGGTTGAGTTCAACAAACTTTTAAAATAGAAGATTAATCTCATCATTGACCTTTACCAATGAGTGTCTTCCATACATTCACTATACATCTATTATAGACCATCTATTCATTATAGATCAAACAATATTTCCAATAAATATTACACTTTACAACACCAATGAAATGAAGAGAAATTACAGAAAAATAAAACAATGAAATCAATGTTTTACCAAAATAAATTAATAGGTTTTATCATTTCAAGATAACAATCCAGTCACTCTGGTAAGAATATATAAAAACCAATTTTGAAATTAAAAAATGAACTAACCTTTATTAGAATTTTTAATATTTGTACCAAAATAACTGACACAATGATTAATCTCATTCCTTTTATAACTCAAAAAAGCAGCTCCATGCTTAAATTGAGGGGCTACAAATGAAAAAAGGTGTTTAATGAATAACCTCTGAGACATTGTCCTGAAATAAAACAAAAAAAATAAATAAATTTTTTTTAATGGTCGATTTAAAAATGACAAAATATTAGAATAGTTATGCAAGATAAAAATTTTTTAAATGTAAATTTTAAAAGTAACAAGAAAAGTAACTTAATTTGTAATTCATTTCATCTTTTAATTTTTTTTCATACAAAAATATATTACCATGTGCTATCCTAGCAAAGAAAAAACTGAACTCACTGTTCCCATTCAGTTACACAAAATCACTTACAAAAAATGCTCATATAAAATGCATTTAAACTGATAAAATGTATTCATGCAGATATACAGAAATTTACAGAAGGCTGAATGAATTAAATTTAAGTTTTAGTTTTCAAAAATTATGGTAAAAATCTCCAGTAATATAAAATATGAACTCTTTTTTTTAGAAAAACTGCTTAATAGTCAATTTTCTTGTTAACATATTTTTCATTCACTTGGTAAAACATATCTGTGTATGTAAGATATGGTAAAACCATATCTATAGGTTTTACCATAACTCCAACCCATGGTAAAACATAGCTAGCAGATATAAGGAGTGTGTAGTTAGCATTTTTCTACAAGAGAATAATTTTAAAATGTGGATAAATAATTCTGTCACCACATAATTCATTTTGTTCAATTTTTTTACTGATAATAAATTACTTGGATCCAGGCTGTTGTAAATATAAGAAACAATGAAAATAATTATTTTAAAATTAAAAAAGGAACAATTGTTCTTAACTCCTGGATAAAAAAGAAAAATCAATTAATTTTTGTAATTATATTATTAATATTAAACACCTACATACAAGGAAAATTAAGTAAATACTAATATGCAAAATTAATTAAACTAATCATTTATATTACAAAATAAATTAACTATTACTTATAATTTTTTTAATTTGTTTCAAAGGGCAGTCCATAAATTAAAAGTGAAGTCAGAATCACATTTCTTTATATTAGATTTTCATAAAAATTAAAAACATAAAAATGATATTATTAATTTATTCAAATTAAATTTAATATAGTCCATACTTCACCTGTACATAAATTTAGTTTAGAATTAGATATTAAAAAATAACTCAGCGCTTTCCCATAACTCAGCGCAGCATAACTCAGCGCTTATCATCAGTTATGTAAGTTTTTTTTTTAAAAATTACATATATACACAAAACAATAAAAGAAAAACCATATTTAAAAAAGAAAAAGAAAAAAGTTAAAATATAAGAACAAATACTTATAAATTTTTTAATTTTATCTGTCCAATCTGAATTGACAGATAAAATTTTAAACTTGACAATAAATATTTGTTCTTATATTTTAATTTTTTTCTTCTTCTTTTTTAAATTTGGTTTTTGTTTTATTGTTTTGTGTGTATATGTAATGTTTTTTAAAACAAATTACATCACTGATGATGGGCCTAGGCCTGAAAGTGCTTTGACTTTTTTTTAAATAAGATAAGAATGTTTTCTGTATTCTGTATTTGCAGACTGGCTGAATTCTACTTTATTATTTAATTCTAAAAGATTACATTATATTAGTGACTTAATTTTAACTATACTAGTTGTATTACACCTGATGGGCTTGATGATTAATAATTTGCTTCAAAATGACATTAAAAATTTAGGATAAATTATTATATTTCTTACTCTTTTTCAATGAGTAAGCTGATGCAATTTCATTTCATCAAGTTAATTCTTATTAAATAAAACTAATCTTTCCGAATATTTTATTTAATCTAAGTCACCTACATACCCATGAGAAATGCACAAAAATAATTTTAAAATTATATCTTATTAACTGTTAAATAGTTCAACTTTTCTCAATGTAAAATTTATGCATTTTGGAGCAACAGTATTCCAATTATTGATGATTTTTCATGTAATATATATATATATATTTTTTTTTTTTTCAATAAAGATTTTAAAATAATAATAACCTATGATAAAAAATAAAGATTTAAACAAAATATATTTTTTTATAAAAAATATCTTTATGGTTTTTTAGCTTTATTCTATTCTCTGCAAAACGATAGAAATGAGGAATACATTCTTTCAAAAGTCTAGGATGTTTAATGCTTTCTCCAAAAACTAGTAGGCAATCTATTGTATTAAAGCTGAAAGAGATAATAATTTACAGAAATAAATAATAACACATAATGGTTTTGACACATTATGAATGCCTTCTACACTGATTTTGCTTATTAATTCAACCAATTCATTTATTTAGGGACTCTGGACCACCTAATTTCAGTTCCATCTACTTTAAATATGTACAATAAGAATCTTTTCCTCTTTGTTATCAAAATAAAATAATTAAAAGAATAAAAAAAATTTTTTTTAATATTTTCTTTTCTTCTAAAGAATGAAAACATTGCTTTCATTTAAAGTGAAAGTAGTAGACTGGAAATTAAGGATACAGGAATTGAAATAAATAAATGTCTCATTATAAAAACAGGTAAAAAGTACTTTTCTACTTAAGTTAAAATCTACCAGAGGAAATGAATAAAGTTTTGAGTAGAAACTGAACTGTGTTTAAAAACTCAACACTTCGCATTATGATAGGTATATTTGTATTGGTCTAAACATAATGAAAGTGTCTTTCCAAAATACATGAAACCCTGAACAGTATTGGTGAGAAATTAAAAAAAGAAATAATGACTGTTTTACTTTTAACTTAAAAAACAAATTAAAATATATGATTTTTTGAAAAGAAAGAATGTAAAACATACAAAATGACTTATAAAATGTAGTAAAGGTGTTTTTAATGTATTGCCTGAAATGAAAAAGACATATAACTCTGATGTATACAGCCTAAATTAAATCAGCTGAAATATATGAACAATAAAATAAACCAATATATATTATTATTGAACCAGTAACTCCAGTAACTGATATGTTTTATTTTAGAATCCATATTTCTTGCCATGGGTGAATGATTTGTATGCAACACGATATCGACACAATTATTTTAACAATACAATCACGGTCGCTAATTATAGTGAGAACATGATTCGTATAAATAACCAACATGATATCAAGCCTTCACACAATAATTTATTTAACACAACAAAACAAACAAACATTTACAACACTTTAAAAAATCTACATGAAACAAATTTAAACTTTGTGCAGACTACAAGGCAGCGCACCTTTCGTAACACATCACAGGACTGAACCAACCAGGTTTATATATAACTGTCAGCTGATGTCTAGAAAGAACTAGAAGATTCTATTTGCTTCTATTACAAATATCTTCATTATTTATAAATACAATTAACTCTAAA
>JAAAKQ030491275.1:0-68271 GCA_010016005.3 Zanna intricata
ACGCTACAATTCATTCATCTCATCCCTCTGAAGATATACTTAATTGTGGTTCCGGAGGTTAAACAAAAAAAAAAGTTGTCATAGAAGGTTGAAACTAAGTTGAGTGATAGAAAGGGTTTCATTTTTGAATTCAAGGAAAAAGATTTATTAAAAGATTCTCGTGATCTTAAAAATTCAGAGAATCAAATTATTTTGTGAGGCTCAACAGGTTGTGACTGGAAAAATAATATGGGGTGTCCAAGAATTATCTGAACAACTTTGATGTCTTGTTAAAAAAAAAAAAGTAATAATCCTATAAATGAGTGGTCTTTTAACAGATAACGCATTAATTTTCCCTTGGCACATCCTAGATAGCACTGTGATTGCATAAGTGACTGTATAAATCAGTTGTCATGAATCCACAGATGAAAGCACAATGCGTAGAATGGCTTATTGAAACAAAATCAGTTACATAAGTTCAGTGCAATTTTAGAATTCTGTATAACTTAAATTCACCCTCTAGAACAAGTATTTGTTCATGGTACAATAAATTTAAAAAACTGGCAGTATTGAACATAAAGTGGGTATATATCTTGCCAGGCGGCTTGTTTAAGAAAGTGAGTTGAGTAAAGTGGTTTCTCATTAATTTCTTTCCTGAATCAATATACTGTAGCCCATCAGCATTTTTGTATCTAAGATTATATACAAGGTGTATTTGTGAGTAAATAACTACAGCTAGAACATCATGAAAAAATTAAGATCATTTGTCAATCTTTTGTTCGTAGCCTTGGGAAGTCAACTCTGAGTGCAGTGTGCAAATTAAATCTTCTGCAATCTATTATTCACAATGTTTTAAAGAAATGATTAAAATTGTGTTTTTATAAATTACAAATATTGCAGCGCATTACACTATAAGACCACACTGCTATAAAGGAATTAGTTGTAGAAATGATTGGAAGAGTTGAAAATGATGTTTGTTACTTTAAAAAAGTTATGTTCTCAGACAAGGCTACATTTCACATTCTGGAAAAGTGAATGCCCAGAGTATTTGAATATGGGACTCAAAGAAGCATGTTACACTTGACCATATTGAAGATAGCCCAGAAAGTAATGTTTGGTATGGATTGCTCCACAATCATGTGATTAGACCTTTTTTCTTTATGGAAGTGGCAGTTAACATTAATTTCTATCTGGTCTTGTTAGACAGGTTTGTTTACCCTCAGGTTGAAGAGTTACTATCTGAAATCACATTCCAACTAGATGAGTGTTGCCACATTGAGGTTTATTAGTGCGTGAAAACTGTTTCTGTTATAAAATTTTCCATTATATTACAATTATTTACTGTAATTAGTAAATATTCTATGATTATAAAAATTATTTATTTAAAATTAAATCATAAATTTTATTGTTGGTAGATGCCACAACTATAAAGGCTTGTAGGTGTCCTGATGTGGGATAAGTCGCTCTTTAAACTGACATAACTATTCTCAAGTTATCAAGTTTATCATGCCAGGTTTGTTTAAGAAATGAGTTGAATGAAGAGTTTCTCATTAATTTTTCCCCAAAGTCAATATACTGTAGTACACCAGCATTTTTGTATCTAAAGTTATATACTGTTGTGTTATTGAGTAACTAAATACAAGTTTTACATGAAAATATTTTATTTGATCTGAAAACTTATTTGTTTCAAGGCAATTGGTGGAACTAGTGGTCAGATGGTTATACCAACACTTAAAGAATTGGCAGAATTGAGAGATTCATATAAATTTTCATATATGAATGAGTTGGATTATTGTGTTGGTAGTGCTGTTCGTGCAATGGGACCAGAACTTGTTCTGTCAGCTATACCACTTCAGGTATGTTTTTGTTTCATTGTCTTATTGAATTTTCTTGTTTTTCAATTTAAATACATTAGAGATCTATTTTCCCAATTTTTAATTTATCAAATAATCTATGAATCAACCTTGGGTTCAGATCATTTATAAAACCTTTAGAAATAAAAAAGGTCAGCAAAATTTCAGTTAAATGTTCTCTAAAAAATAATTTTCTATTGTTTAATAATATTTGATTTTGTAAAACAGTAATTAAGTTAAAAATTAATTACTTATGTGTATGTTTGCGAGTATGGTAATGTGACAACATTTACCAAGGAAAATGTGTGTCTATAATTACATTATTGTATATGTGTTTGTTTTACAATAAAACAGAATAAAAATATTTTTGAATTTAAAGAATTTATTGTTGAAGCTCTCTTCAAACATCAAAGAAAAGGATGTCTTGGATTGTTTAAAAATTTGTATTTGTGATGCATTTTCTTCTGTATTTAGTTTTAAAAACACATTATCAAACTGTAATTACTATTATTTATAATCTGAATAAGTTCCAGTTCCATGAAATTTTGATAAACAGATTTTTTTTTATATATAATAAAAACTTTAAAATTTTTTCATGTATTTGTTACTTAATTGATAAGTTTTCGGATACTAAAATGTTCATGTTATTGAATAGTTAAAGAAATTTTTGCAAGTAAAACAAAATTGAACAATTTTTTTCAAAATATTAGTATAATCATGTATTTTGCATTATTAAATTCACTGCTGGTTTTTATCTGTGTATTAACCCTCTGTGCTTAATTTTTTTTTTTTTTGTTTTTAACCCACCTAATGTACTACTTATCAACATTTATATGTCTTGGAATATAAAACATTTGAAAAACACAACTATACACTACTGTGTGTGGTGCGCATAGGAGACATCAAAGTACTGGATTTATACAGTTCATGCTGAACACTAACTTGCATGTGGTTAAGTATATTTGTAAACCTATGTTTTCATGCTGACAATTTTTGTTTTACTAATTGTCTAGTCTTTTAAAAAGGTAAAAATAATTCATTTTATGGAAAAAAAAAGAAGAAATCTAAGTTTGTAGATTTTGCATTTAAAAATTCTATAGTAATTCATGTGCAATAAATCCTGAATTTATTCCATATATCGGTAATTGATTTAGAATTTGTTTATTTTACTTTTATAACAATTAGATTAATTTACAGTTTATTTTTATCTGTCATCTGAATTGTTTACTAATGTGAATTAGTTTTATATAAATTCCTCTAAACATTTTAGAAAGATCTGAAAATAAGTAAAGTAACTATATTATTTATGTTTTAAGCACATAATGAAATAATACATATATTTTAACGTCGATTGTCTAATCAATACTAACTGAAATACAGATAATTTATAAAGTAAATCAGTTTTTTTAAACCGTCTTTTTTCTCAAAAGTGATGAAAGTTCTCACAAATTTAAAATTCCACCAAACATGGTTGGTTCACTGTAACTATGAACAAATTGTGCAGTAACAAAATGTAAATCTTTCTGATGCACTGACATTGAATACCGAGTCAACAGTAACATGCTGACTGACACCAGAATAGATATAAAAACCACTGAACCTATACATGGCTGCAAGTGGTCGGTACTGAACGTGTTATTATTGTAATTATTAAAAAATAATATTTAATTTTGTTGGTAAATGTTTTATTTTCTCCAGTCATAAAAAAAAATTCAAGATGCAGGAATTCCTTTAAATGTAATTTTATATAACAGAAATATTCATTCTTTTCTTTCCTTTGAATTTATTTATTTTTTTTTTTCAGTTGTCTGATAATAATACAAAATATGATTTCAAACGCAGTTGGCTGTTACCCATTTTGAGAGAGAACATTCATAATTCAACATTAACTTGTTTCACTGATTGTTTTATTCCTTTGGCTTTAAAATGCAAGTAAGTGATTGAGAAATTGATTTTACCATATTACTGGAGATTGTTTTCAAAACAATAGATGTAAATTACAATTATAATAATTTTAAGCAATTATCAAAAAATTAGTTACAAATAATTTAAATGTTTGAATTTTTTTCCTTGTTTGATTAGGTTTTTGTGTTATTTTAATTGGTCATGAAAAGTAAAACATGAATAGTGAGAATAAAATTTTAATAGTGAAAGTACTGATTAGTTATGTACAACATGTTTAACATTTCAAGATATTTTATGAGAATTTTATCCTGAAAATATACTTTTTTATTTTATATTCAATAAATATATATGTAATAAACCCAATTTAAGTTTCATCTTTCTCTTAGTGCCAGATGTTATCTATTACTCAGAATTGAACCTTTACTCAAAATTTATAAAGAAAGTATGAACATTTTTTCAAATATTGTTTTTATAAATTCTTGTCCTCAGAAATCTTAAATAAATATATCTTCATAACCAAGTCGCAAAATACCTTTACTGCAAGATGGGAAATGAAAATACCTCTTAAAAAAATTTTGATTTTTTTTTTTGAAAGCAATTAAAAATTTTATTTGCCTTAATTTTAATTGTTTGAAATTTTATACAGAATTGTCCAAAGAAGAGGAATCCCATTCTCTCTATGAAACTAAAATGAAACTTCAAAGAAAGTTCTTTCAGATATTGATTTTGTCAAATGTATTCTTAGCGTGTAAATAAAAAACACATCACCAAAACAAAATGGGTTTAATTTATGTTGACTATTTTTTTTGACAAAATGTTCTGTCAAGAGGGGCTCTGTCTACTGGTAAACAGCTGTTTATAACTTAAAGCTGTAAGGCACAGAGACAATCTCTGATATGACAGAAATAAAGGAACAAGGCAGAAATTATGTATTTATTAAAAAAAATTACCATCTCTGTTTACTCAGTGTAAAACTTTTCTCTATCAATTTGAACAAATGATGCAGACTTTTTCTCTTGATGTCTTCTCTCACTTGTAACATTTTAAAGTCTTACCTCTCTCTCTTTTTTGCACTTGGCTGCCATTTTTTAACATTCAAAACAGTGATCACAATTCTTAGAATAAATACATGCTGTGCAGCCATCATCAAATGATGTATGTTGAGGAGTATGCTAAATATAGTTATTATTTATTGATTGGCGACTGTCTTTCTGCAATCGGTTTATTTGTTATTAACTCGTGCACTGATCTCTAAAAATGTTTCTTAGTAATTCATGAGTGTAATTATTTTTTTATGTTTGAAGCAAAATTATAATATATCTTTCATCGGTCATGAATATAAGATAGCTCAAATATCATAAAATACCTCTAAAGTTTAAATAATATTTAAACTTTACCTCAATAAATAAACACAATTAGATTATGCAACCAACAGTAAGTGTTTAGTCACAGAGGATGCTACAATGCAGCATCAGTTTTTGGGCATTGTTTCAACTTCACATCAGTTGTCTAAATATAAAATATCTCTGAAAATATTTTAATACATTATACATTAATGTGTAAAACTTTTAAGATTGGAGGAATACTCCTAGCCTTTTCAATAAAGTTAACATTACTACTTCAAAGAAAATTATCTGAAATGTATATGAGAAGTACTATATTAAAAGTTTAATATTTCATGATCTTAGATGCCTTAACTAGTGTTATTTATGAAGATGTGGAATAGATTAAAGAAATGGTAAGAAAATAATTTTTTTTTCTTTTTAAGGAAAAGGGAAGCAAATCTGGTCCTTACATTAATTTTATAGGGCAGATTAAAGAAAAATAATCTTATCTACGTGGCATTCTGCAGATCTTTAAGAAACATTTGATAACATAGAATGAAATAAAAAGTTTAGTATTTTAATTTAAATGTGATAAAAATATTCAAAATGAAAGAAGAGTTATTAACAACTTGTAAGATCAGTTAGTTGATAAAAAGTCTTTCTCTTGTAAGAAAGTAACAAAAGGCAAATTTTACTACAGAAAGAAGCGAAGACAAGGATGGTAGCATGTATTCTCTTTGCTTTTAACTTGAAGAAGCAATTAAAAAAAAAGGTACAAAAGATAAATAAAAAATTGAGATTGGAGTAACAGGCAAAGCGCAAAAAAATAACATTAAGATTCGACTGTTGTTATAGTGGTTGAAACTATAGATAAGAAAAAGCATGTGTAGAGATAGATTGGCAGGGGAAAAATTTTGAATTTAAAGAAATAAAATGAACATAAAGAAATGGGCCAGAAAGTTGGAAAATGAAGAATGAAATATTAAAATTGGAAAAAATACTATATGAGAAGTTGCAGAATTTTATTATTTATATAGTATTATGATAAATTAAGGGTAAAGTTGACCTGATTAAGTTATCAAAAGTTGTATTGCACAATAGAGGAGAACACCTCTTTCCTTTCTTTATGCAGAAAAGAAAGCGCTGGTATTTCTGAACATAAAATTACTGAGACTTGACGGTTTTTGTATGATCTGTAGACAAAAAGTCAATTTTAGAATTTAAAAACAATATCTTAAACATAGCAATCTTTGGACAAAATTCATTTGGACAAGAAAAGTTATTTGGAATTTTTCCGGTTCACATGATATTGTTCATTAAGAATTAATTCTGGAAGTTCAGTCTCTAAACAAACAAATGTACACTAATATTGCTTGTCACTCTTGAATGTAATCAGAAGTGTCCTAAAAATTTAAAACAACTGGATTTATTGCATAAAAATGCACACCCACACATCATTACATTGATCAAGGAGAATTGTGGATGGAAATTATAAAATCTGGAACATCCAATATAATCTCCTGATCTGGCACTACCTGATTTTTACTTATTTACTTGCTTCAGATTGACTAAAAGGAAGTACAGGAACATAACTGATATTATTGCTATAATCCTGCTGAACAGGGTTTCTGAAAATGGGTTCCAAAATTGTTTCATTAGAAAAACTTTTAGCAAATTGTATATCTTACAATAAAATTTTAATACAATTATAATTTAGAATTTTTTAATATATTGCAGGTTTTTTAAATATATTCTGAGTACTTTAAAGCTAGATTTTGTTATGCTGTTACTATTTATTATTTTTTTTGAAATAGTAATGACTGCTACTGATAGTTGCATGCAGTAAAACTGCTTCTAATCTTAAAATAGATGTATAGAAACTAATCTATTAAACATAGAAACTTCAGTCATTTGGATTTTATCCATACACTTTCAACTTCCAGAATGCTATTCCCAGTCATGTTCCAGGCTTGTGAAGGGTGCATTCTTTTTTTATCATTGTAACTTGAATTTGTTTTTCTTTAGCAAATAGCTTATGGAGCTAGTAAAAGGTTACTGAAATTAACTTATTTTCACTTATTATTTCATCTCATCTTTCTTGCTAAATTATGTGTAGAAACATGTTGAAGATAATATTAAAAAAAAATGCACTTGTTAAATTGGGGATTGTTTATCTTAATAAATCTTTTTTTTAATGTGACATGCATTACAGCATGATGGAACATAATATTCCTTTAAAATTATTAAATATTTAATAACATTCCTTAAGATTAATAGGATTATTTCTACCAAAGGAATTTTGCAGTTATTTATAGTCTGCTTTTTATGTAGATTATTTACTAATAGCCAAGTGCTAATTGATGGCCTTCTTTAAGATTTAAAAAAAAAGAAATGTATACAACTTACAATGTATAAATGTATACAAAACAGTTTTGTATACAACTTTGTACTGACAAGTTAAGGATATAAATATTCCACCAACTGTACATAGTTTGCATCTTTCGCTGTAACCAAGCGTGGTAGTGTTCTTCATAAAATCTAATTTTATCAGGATTTGTTTACCTTCTTTTACTCTGTACTCTTGAAAATCTTTAATAAATGGATTGCTTTGATTGACATTTTACTAAATTAGTTGTGGTTTTTTTTTTGGGGAATTTTTGTGGATTCTGAAAAATTCAAAAATTGGTTGCATTCACAACTATTTCTAATCAAGAGATCTGTTCATCAAATATCCTCCGATTCTAGTGTTCCTTTTCTTTTTCAATATATATATCTTTACCCACCTGTATCTTTATTGGGTAAAAATTAATAAAAATAAATAATAAAAGTAATTAAAAAATGAATCATTTATAAACATATATTTTATTGAAAATATATTTTTGTCTCCCAATATATTTTTAATATATTTCAATATATTTTTATCTCCAAATTTTTATTTATCCTTATTGAATTCAAAGCCTTTGAATTACTTCTAATTTGTAATATTTATTTTGTACTAATATTTTTACCTGGTGTAATTTTCGAGTTATTGCAGTTTTTAAATTTAAACATTTTTGTATATCATAAAGTAACTGTTTGAATATTATACTAGATCACACTTATATATGTTAATCAGAGAGATTTTAAGGTATTTACAGAAGCTTGCAGTCTTACTAAAAGTAATATGAATCATCCTTTTAGATCAGTAGAATCAGATTTTGGACTGTAATTGACTTAACATGAACTATTTCCTTTTCAGCAGAAATTATTAATGAAGTTATTATTAATGTTAGTTAGATGGATTACATTTAATTTAGTTAATATGCTGTATTCCTTTTTTTCTTGTTTAGGAAACATTCTGAGGAACTAAATGCAAAGAATGACAGAGTTGGATCAATATCATATGATCTTTTGCAATCTCAAATCTGGGCTCTTCTGCCTAGTTTCTGTTCAAGACCATCGGATATTTCAAAAAGCTTTCCGGTATGTTTTTTATTATTTAAATATTACAGTACGGATTTTAAAAGCTATTTAACTGCTCAAAATTTTATTTTTTTTTTAAAACTTAGTAGATTCAATGGGTACTTTATATTTATTTACCACTCTCTCGTGCAAGAACCCTGTGAATGTTAATGATCATTCTCATATTTTTCTTTGGTTTTAATGTATTGGAAAATTTCCCATTATATACTGCTTTCTTGGCTTTAATAATTGATTAATTTTTTAGCTCTAAAATAATCTGTAGAGGGTCCAACCATTGATGGATGACTGAATTTTGTTGTTAAGTGTTAATTTGTATGTATAAAAAAAGAAAATTTTGTTAGAACTTTATAATTATTTTTGGTTTTATTTGTATTATTGAATACATGTATTTTATCACAAATTCTTTTTCTTGTTTTTGCATTTGTTATGTAATGAATGCTACCTTTGAGCTTTTAAGTGTACACATTCAGTTATATTATTATGATAAAGTAAATAATACCGTGGGTGTGTTTTGAGAATACCGCAATGCGAATATCCAGATTGAAGAATACCAAATCGTAAAATATTTGAAGCTGTCATTAGATGTTTCTGAGAAGCAGATGTGCTGAAACAAAAAAACCAGCAATGCCAGTTGACAGCAGTTCTTAAGATTTAATGTAGCATGACAAAAAAATAAACATTTCCAAATGTATGTTTATAGGACAGTTTTTGCTTATAATAAATCTCCCAAATAGGCTCTCCAAGAATTGCCGTGAAATTTTGAATTGCTCTTGAAGTTTGATTTTGAAGTTTTTGTATAAATTTCTCTGATACATCTTATTTTCAATTTCTTATAAAACAGAAAGAAAAAAGCTTTAAGATAGTTTTTTCTTCAGTTTGCATCATCTGAGTTTTTTTGGAGTTTAAATTTGTGAGGGTTTGTTAAGTAAAATGGACTTATTATAAAAATATGAGAGTTATACAATTGAAATCTTAGTACCTCCTTTTTAAGTATCCCTAATTCTCCTAATCTCATAATTAAGTATTCTCCTATTTCTTCTCTTAATTTGATTATATACTTATAGACTACCTTCAGTTGTAAAAAATTTTTTTTTATCATTTTAACTTTTAGCATTTACTTGCTCAGTGTGCACTTTGTAAAAAAGGAAATGACATCTGCCTCTGGTTAAAAATCTTTTAATTTATACACATTTAGGATGATGCAGCATAGCAAAAGTTTTCACCCGATTAAAAAACTTTTTAAAGGACACTGTAGAAAGTTTCCTTTTTACTCGGATCAGGGAATGAGAGTTACATCAATTTATTGTTATTTTTTATGAATTATAAGCTGAGAATACATTGAATGCTGATAATCTCAGCCAAATGTTTCAGGCAGTGTGCTAAAGCAAATAGAATTTCTAAAAATTTTCATAGAGTTTTTTAAATTTCAAGGGTTTTCTGTTTTAGAAGAAATTTTTTTATAATTTACTTGCTGGGAATAAATTTTATCAGATAAGAATTAAGACCACAGAAAATTTTCATGCAAAATATTTTTTTTAATATGATTTTTCATTCTGAATTTTTACTGCATTTCTTTCTTCTACAATTTTTATTGAAATTTTTTTCATCAATCCATCTCACTCTTCTCGTTTCTTGATATAATTCTTACTGGAATTTTGTTTTCTGTTTTGTTTAGGGGATGGCTAAAGCCTTGGGTAGTGTTCTTGGAGCAAGAAAAGATTTAAGATTATTTGTAATGGCTGGATTAAGGAAATTAATACATTGGTGTAATGAAACTCAAAACCCAGCAGACATTAAAGAAGTAACACGATTTGCTAAGAACTATTTACCAATACTCTTTAACATTTATACCACACCAACATCTGGATCTGAAGAAGAAGGAATTCGACTAGCTGCGTTAGAAACAATTACTGTAAGTGTGATAGTATCTTTTTAAATTGTGTTTTAAATATATTACAGTATTTTTTTAAATTATAGAATTTTATGTTGTATGTTTTTTATTTTACTTATTTTTACTATCTGTTATTTAATATTAGTTAAAATGATTAAGAGAATGATCCTCTTTTAACTAATGCCTCTTTTAACTAATTCAGTACAGTATGAGGCTATTAAATTTTCAAAAAAAGAATAGAGTGGTTATGATATCAAACAATGTTGGATATAAATATTGTATATTATTTTGTCAAAATTAATTTTTTATTTACATTTTTATTTTCAGTATCTCTATTTAGTAGTTTTCTAGATATATGTTTCTTCATGACAAATTTTTAATAAAAAATAAAAACTGTAGATAGTTATAGTTAATAATTCATAGTAGTTAACAATTCTGCAGCTAATACAGTTATTAGTAGATAATGAAACAAACATTTTGATAATATATTTGAATATAAATGCTATGTTTTCATGACAGCTAATAAAACCTATATAGAGCTCTTATTATAAAATTTAAACTTTACTACTACATGCTCCTACTACTGGTACTATTACTATTACATTACTATATAACTTTTTAGATGATGAACTAAATAAAATTTTATAGTACAATAAATTTATTAAGTTAATTGAAAACATTTTAGTCACTTTTCTGATCATCTTCAGTGACTGTAATTTGGCAAATGTAAGAATGCACTTGAGCTTAGACTACAATAAACTATTGTAAAAAAAATACAATATATGCCATACCAAGTCTATTAAAAAGTTACTGAAACAGCAATTAACCCAACAGTCTGTTTTCTTGATTAAATTATAAAAAAATATTTTTCAGACCTCAGAGAAATGCTTCTCACTTTTATTTCACAATGAGGAGACAACCCATGGCCTGCATGGTCATCCGATCTTGCAGCATGTAATTTTTTCTCTTGAGACATCTAAAAGCTGAAATCTTTAAACAGCAGCCAAGAACTTTTGATCATTTAAAAGTTGCTATCCATCAACAAATCATTAAGATATGTTTGGAAATGACAAAAAAAAGTAATGTATAATTTCAGGGAAAAATTTCCTGAAATTTTGCATTACCTTTTTTTGACTTGTATAGATAGTGAGAGTCTATGAACAACATAATTTTAAAAAATTAATTAATGTAATATAATAACTATAAACACTTGAAACAATTAGAAAATTATTTTGTATTAATTGCAGGTATATCTGGTGATAGCAGATAGTGGAATTTGTTCTGAATTATTTGGAAAAGCCATGACTAAACTAGATAATAAAGATACTGAATTTTTTGTCAAGGAGAGTGTATTAGATTTGATGAGAGTATTAATTCCTTATCAGCCTTCAGAATCCATTTGTCAGTTGTATGATAATACTGTTGCTAGGCTGAACGATATAAAGGACAATAAGGAACAGAAGAAATACTATAGGTAATGTATTACACTTCATTAGACTACACTTCATTCACATTCATACATATCATCCTCATTAATCCTCTGAAATAATACCTTACGGTAGTTCCGGAGGCTAAACAGAAAAAGAGAGAGGTATGTATTACAAAATATCACAGTAATTTGTATAAAAAAATGCAATGAATCTCTGGCCTCTATGGCGCGAGTGATAGTATTTCAACTTTTCACCAAGAAGTTTCAGGTTCAAATCCTGGTTGGGTGTGGCATTTTCACAAGCCATGAAATTGTTATTTCATCAGGTACTCAACCAGTACCTAACAGTGGTTCCAGAGGCTAAAACAAATTAAAAAAGTACAGGATCTGACAGAAATAACTCAGTTTTTACACCACTTCTGGTAGAGTGGTTACAGTACAGGGCGTGGTGTTTGCATGTCGTACTTTAACAAATGTCTTGCCGTTTCAGTTACAACCATGTTGTAGAGTGGTGCTTTCATAATTGAAATGTATTTTAAAAATGATGATTTTGTTATCAATACGCAGTGATTACTTCTTTCACGCTTTTTGACTAGGTCGACATGCTGCCATACCCAAAAAGAAAACAATTATGGATTTTAGAGCTACCAATTCAGCTTTGTAAAGAAACCAGCAGGTAGGCTATGAAGTGTTCAAACACCCAAAAATATAGAAGCAGTGAGGCAAGCAGTTACACAATCTCCATGTCACTTGGTTCTTAAAACGCTACTGCATTAGAAACATTTTATCAAACTGTTGGAAGAATTTTACACAGCAACTTACAGTTTTATCTTCACAAAATGTTGGTTTTGCTAAATGAACATGACTTGATTAGCCGTATTGCTTCTTGTCAGGCTATTATGGAAAATGTTCCAGTCAATTTGATTGTGCTATCAAGTGACAGAGCCAATTTTCATTTATTGGGTAGTGTTAACAACCAAAACTTTTGATACTGACTGGAAAATAATCCCCTACAACTTCATGAGCATCCTCTGCACTCTCATTATGTTACAGTTTGATGCATGGTTGCTGAATTTGGAATATTAGGACCATACGATTTTGAGGAAGAAAGGCAATCAGGTACAGTAACATCTGAATGTTATGTAAAAGTTTTCTTGCCATCAAGACTTAATGAACTCTGAACTGAAGCCTTAACATTTTTTATTTCAGCTAGGTGGGGCCATTGCTCACACAGCAAGACAATTAATAGATTTCCTTAGAGAAATGTTTCCCGGACTTTTATTTCGCAATGAGGAGACAACCCATTTCCTGCATTGTCACCCGATCTTGCAGCATGTAATTTTTTTCTCTTGAGACATCTAAAAGCTAAAATCTTTAAACAGCAGCCAAGAACTTTTGATCATTTAAAAGTTGTTATCCATCCACAAATCATTAAAACATGATTGGAAATGACAAGAAAAGTAATGCAAAATTTCAGGGGGAGGTTAAGATGTGTATAGATAGTGAGAGTCTATGAACAACATAATTTTTAAAAATTAATAAACATTATGTGAAAATAAATGGCAAACACTGTTCTTTCAGAATATATCTAATTTTCTTGTAATGTCTTTTGTTTTATTTACTTTTCAAATCTGGGAGTTATTTCTGCCAGATCCTGTACATTAAGTTTTAAGAAATTACTATAAAATAATTCACAAGCTGCCATTGAAAACTATTTTGAGCACAAATTTAAGTAAATATTTAATAGGATGCAGATAAATTGTGTTTTTGTTTTTTTTTAGTTAGTATTAAAAAATTTATCAATAAAGTAATATTATTTCCATAAAAGAAAATGTTTCAATTTTATTATACATGAATTAGTGTGAAAATTTTTCACATGGTTTAACAATTTATTAAAAATGGCAATGGAAGCATAATCTTTTTTGTAAGCCAAAATATCGAGTTATGATGAAGAAACAGCAATATTGCCTGATTAGGAAAAGTTAGATATTGATATAGGTTTAGCAAAGATATTTCACATTCATAAATATAAATACAAGGATAAGTTAACATATTAAATTTTCTAAATATTACATTACATGATTCATATTCCATGGATGCCAGATAATCATTTGATAGCCCATTTTTGTATCTTGAAAACTAGTTCTGACTTTTTGAGGGAATCCCAAAAGTTGACATTACACTTTATGCAAGAATGTATGTAGGCATAATAAATATTTTAGTAATGATAACTCATTGAACTTTTTATTATCTCACTTTAAAGAAAAACAGAATGACCTGATTTTGTTAGAAAAAAAAATCAATTCATCATTCCGCAAGAACTTTTCATCTAATTAAACATCCATTTTACTTTTTGGACAACAGGAATATTATACTTATCATTGATGGAAATTCTTCCCATGATCAATATGAGGGTCGTTTTTTAAGTAAGGGCCATTGGCGCGTATAGTTGTCTAGTTCACGTTTATGCTGCATTGAGCCACCACGCCACTTAACAGCATCCTCTGTGAACAAACTAATGCCAGTTGCAGCTCTGTAGCTGAAGTGTAGTTGTGTGTCTTTAAATGTTTAAGATTATTGAACCGCCTGCGCCGCGTGTGAGATACGGTGAGGCATACGTTTTTTGACTGCGAGAAACATATTGGCCACAGACATCCATCACCAGATAACTGAAGTTTATGTCCCTAATGCAATGAGTGAAGGTAAAGTGTGGAAATGGGTTAGGGAGTTTAAAGGTGGCCGTGAAAATGTCCATGACGAAGAACGCTCAGGCCGGCCCTCTGTGATCACTGATGATTTGGTGGCTCCAGTTGAAAAAATTCATGAAGACAAATGATTCATGTTAACCCCTCTGTTATTGGAATTTCTTGAAGTTTCTAATCGGTATTGTATAAAATTGTGACTGCAAACCTTAGCTTCGAGAAATTGTGTTCTCGGTAGGTACCCAGACTCCTTACAATGGACCACAAAGGGAAGAGGTTTGCCAGTTCATTGGACATTTTGATTCATTACGAGGAAGAAGGGGATGACATGTTAAGTCAGATCATTACTGGAGATGAAACATGGGTATCCCATATCACTCCTGAATCCAAGCAACAGTTGATGGAATGGCGACACACAACCTCTCCCGTCAAGGTCAAAATCAAATAAATGTTGTCAACACGCAAGATTATGGCAACTGTGTTCTGTTACCGGCATGTTGTTTAGCTGGTGGACTTAATGCCACGTAGAACAACAATCAACTCAGATGCCTGCTGCACAACTTTAAAGAAGCTCTGAAGAGCAATTCAAAACAAAAGACGCGGCATGCTGTCAAAAGGAATTTTGCTCCTTCATGACATCACACTCCAGGCGTCACACTGCTCATGCACCTCAGGACTTGATCGAATCTTTTGGTTGGGAAGTTTTGGACCATGCACCATATAGCCCTGACCTTGCTCCCAGTGATTTCCACCTTTTCCGGTATCTCAAACACCATCTTGGTGGGAAGCGCTTCAGTGATGACGAAGAAGTGAAAGTGGCTGTGAACTCTTGGCTGTCAGAGCAGGTGGCAGACTTCTTTGAAGATGGTTTTCAAAATTTAGTTGTAAGGTATGACAAGTGCATTAATAAAAAAGGCAACTATGTAGAAAAATAGGCAAAAGTATGTACAATCCAAAAATAAATGTTTTTTGAAGAAAATTATTTTAGTTTTTTAAAAAAAAACTGCCCTTACTTAAAAAACGACCCTCGTATCCTGAGGACACAATGTGACGGTTTTATCTATATTTAAATTTGAAGGTTACAATCTATGTAGTGAATAATTTTTAAGATGCTGTTATATAATTTTCAATTCCTTTTAAATAATTTTCTTCAGATGTAAATATAATTGTTTCATGTATGAAAAGAGTGACAATGAATGGCTCAAGGTTTTTTAAATTTAGGCGTCACCCTTTTGAAAGAATAAAAGTAATCATTGTCTTGTCACATGTTTCCATTAATGAATGATGGTATTGCAATTTGACAGTTATGATCTGAAATACCGTAATCTAAACAAAAGGATTGAAAATTATCTTTTAGTAAATTATTAAAAATATTGTACATATAGGTGACAAAAGTCCTTGTAATTCTAATTGTCTATGAGATGGAAATATTTAGACTTGCTAACCTGATTAAGTAATTCATATGTCACTAAAGTTGTCTAGAAAGTTAACATTAAAAATCATCTTACACAATGGCATTAAATTTATTTGGAACTTTAAAAAGAATTTCCAGTATTTTATGTAGAAAAATGTTAGAAGAACTAGAAGGAAATCTATAAATTACCATCAGTATTAATTTTAGGTAGGACATTGAATTGCACAGCATTCAAAATTAATTTCTTATATAAATTTATGGCAACTTTTAACTTCATGAAAAAGGTAGTCTTATCAAAAACTGGGACCCCCGTTTTTATGAAAAGTTCTATAAAATCCTTCAATAATTTTGAAATTACAGAGCTCAGGAATGGTTTTTGTGTTGGTCAGCCTGAAAAACATTCAAAATCTGATGACTATAGGAAAGAAATATTTTATCCTCTTTGCTCTTATTTGGTAGGCATCAAACATCTACGTGGTATATCTGAATATTAGTGTAGTATAAACTTTCTTCAGAGAGGAGAAATAACTGTTTGATAAAAGGTTTGGATCAGTTTGATTTCCAAACTGACTAAAATTCCCTTTCTATATCTTGCCTCTTTCAAAGACAAGGGTTTTATTTTCTTTAAAGCGATGGATACTTTGAAGAAATATTCTAGTTTTATGAGCAAGTCTGAACTTTTGTTAATGATTTCATTACTCCTATTCAATAAACAGTTGTATTATCAAAAGTGATTATTTATTGAACATTTATTTTTATGTAACATTTTTGTATTATAAATTTTAGGATTCTTGAAGAAATATGTAATAGTAAGAGTGAAGGTTGTCAAGGATTCTTGAATGAAAGAATAGCCAAAGTCCAGTCTCTTCTGCTGAGTTCACTTTCTTCTTCTGCACCAAGCAGCAAAGGGGTAACTCTATTCATTGATTTTATTATTGTTTTTCTTTCACTTTATATGTTTATTTATTTTTAATAGTATTATTTATATTTCATAAATTCATGAAACCTCTGAATTTACAGTCCAAATTCCTTTATAACAGGAATTTATAATGACCCAGAAAATTGTTTTTATTTATTTTTTTGACTTTATGTATTTGTCATCTATCATGTACAATACTCGAGAATACAATTTTTAAATATGCCTGATTTCTTCAAAACAGTTGTATTATACGTGTCGTATATAGTAATTATACTGTACAAGAACAGTATGGATATTAATTCAGTTGAACCATGAAAAATGACTCGCTTGAGAAAAAATAAACAGTAAAATGGAATTGGAGGAAAAGTACAGGAACTAAAGAAATTTGCCAATAGAATCATTCAAGTGTTATGAAAAAGGAAGAAGTAATTGAAAGATATAAAAGAATATATGGAAGAACCATATTAATCCAATAGGAGGAAGTGGAAGAAAATAAAAAAGTGATAGTCCTGAAATCAAAAATTATACAACCAATAAAAGATGTGAAGAATGGAAAAGCTGTAATATAAATGAGCTGCCAATAGACTGTTTTAGTATATTCATAAGGAAAGGTCTAATAAAGTGTTAAAAATTTTCTACATTAAGTTCATTTTTTTTTTTTTATCACTAGTTGACACATTTCAGAACCACCACTCCATTGTCAATATTTATTGTACTAATATACAAGTGTACTAGCATATTGTACTAGAATACAATAAGTTTTGAAAATGGGTTGGTTCCAAAACGTGTCAACAAGGGAAAAATGAAGCTAAGAAAGATGGCAACTTAGTATTAAACCTACTTAAAAATATATTAAAATATTACTGTTATTATTTACCTTATATTTTAAGGTAATGTTATTATTTAATATTTAATAAGTATTAAACATAGAAACTATAGTGATCTTAGCAGAAAAGATGATACTAATAATTATCATTAACAACATCAACCATGTTAAAATTTTATCATCTGGTCTACTCCAATGGGATTTGGCCAGAAAGATGTGTGAAAGCATGTGCTTAATTAGTTAACATAGGACAGTCCAATTTATCACTAAACAGAGATTCTTGTGAGAATTCAAACTTAAGAGAATTCTTAAGAATTCTCGAATATAATTAATTAATTTAAGAACTCAAAAGAATTCCCTTAAATAATCTTAAATAAAGATTACTTAAGTAATATTTATGAAAATAATTTGACCTTTTGGCATGGAATCATTTTGCTTACTGCATTGTCTCTCCCTTTTTTTAAGTTTTAAGACATTGTATTGCATCCCATTAGCCAGTTGTTCAACATAAGTATCAAGTATTAAGAATTTTTTTTCATGTTTATAAGCTACCTTTTATTTTTCAAATTATTTAGCAAATATTTATTACTAATTCCTTCATTTGTGAATTTTCAATTTTTTCCATAACATACTGCAATTTTCTGAATGCGCATCTTTTTCTAACACTTGGTTTTTCTTGAATTTTATATTTATCTGTTGCTTCTGCCTCATTATATACAGTACATAATTTTTTTGTAATATAAAATAATTTTATAATTGATAAAATTAATATATAATGTACTTTAACTATTAATTGAAATAAAACAAGGCCTGATTTTTTTTCAACCTTCGATTGTGCATCTAAGTAAACAAGAAATATGTGGTCTGTGTGTCATATGATTGTGCCACCCCGCACAATCTTTGTCATTGCTGGCAAACTTAAAAAACTCTTCCCCCTCATTATCGTAACACATGAGAAACATTAAGGCTGATGCCATTCGCTGTATTTTGTGATCGTCACTCAACATTTTTGGGACCCAATGTACACACAGTTTTCGATATCCTAGGTCTTTAGTCACAATTATGTACAGAGAAAACCTTGAAATTTCTGGGATTTCTGCAGAAAGTTCACTTATTACAAACCTCTGTTTGTTATGGACAAAATTATCATCAAACATGCTCAACCATGTGTACAGTAGTGAGAGACTTGCGTCCTTGTCCATCTTCATCACCACCATCACTTAAACTTTTCAACATGCACTTGGCTCATTGGATTTCAGCAGTGCTACATCTTTTTCCTTGCAGAAAACGTATCACACTTCGCAACTCACACTTGGCAGCAGCATCAATCATAGTGGCCTTGTTCAATTGCCTGTAGCTCAACTCGGACTGATGCAGTGGAGCCAGCAATGACAGAGGTTTTGATTGATGGGATGGGAGGGAGGGGGTGGCGCAGTCAAATGGCACACATACCTGGCTCCCACTTATTTCTTGTTTATTTAGATGCATGATCAGAGGTTGAAAAAAACAGTCCTCGTATTTTATTATAATTAAACTACCTTTTGTATTAATTTTATTGATTATTAAATTAATAAAATTTTAAAAAATACATTTTTTCTAAATAAAAAATTTTAATTAAAAATAAAGAAGGCTGAATTAATTTTCACAATATTAAATTGCTTTAAATATTAATTGCTTTATTTTATTTTATTTACTTACTTAAAACCTCTGAATAGCATTTGTTATTGAGGCCATAAAATAAGTCCACTGTTTAGAGAAGTCCATTGTTAAGAGAGGTTGGGCTTAGAAGAACATTTTATTTAAATTTTTGTTAATGAAAAACCTTGATCTGTATTATGTATATTATTACATAACCGTAATCATAATATTATCTTAATCATTGTACCACATTTTCAAAGTAAATGATATTATTATGAATTATTCTGTAAGCAACACAGTTACTTCCACTGATTACATTTCAAGTACAGTTCAGTACAGCTGAACTAATTTAGTTTTATGATTAAAAGTTCCAGCTACATTATTCTGGTGTGATCGAGGGGCATCACTAGTGCCCCTACGGCTAGTATGACAACTTGACAGAGAGATAGTGACGCTACCTCTATAATTTTTGAGATAGAATTTTTTGTCACCTTCCGTACCTTCAAATTCATTTTATTAAATATATAAGAATGATTTTGAATATATGGTTTGTGTTTAAGAAATGTTAAATAAAAAAGTAATACTTAGGCACTAAACAGTTTTTCGATTAGCATTCTTGTTTTTTTATTAGAATGCATCAAAGTTCCATAGAATTGTACTAAAAATATTCATACTTTAGAAGTGATACAACTGAAATCAGCTGATCCTAATCGGTCAAAAATGACTCAGGAATGACTCAACCAATTTTCATTAAATTTTAACATTCATATCTAAGTTTTGGTGAAAATGATGTAATAGTATGGAGATTTTTGAGCCTCAAAATTTTATACACAGGCGTATGTATATTATAAAACACATTCTGTAAAAATTTTTCGTGATTTATTTAATATTTGTCCATGCATACAACAATATTTTTTCAAAACAGAAATTTGTCTCTGAATTTGTTTGAAAATTAGTGATCATTCTTTTTTTTACAAAGATGATTATTTAGGAGCTAGTATGTTTTATGGTCCGCACTACATGGAATTCTATGGACAATTCCATCTTCAACCCTATGCAAACAATGAAACCAAAACACATTTTGTCAAGCTTAAATTTTCACTCAATCAGTTTCCTGCTACATGAAGTTTCTTTTATATTTCAATATAAGACCTTTTTTTGCATATAGCTATATGCCTAAACATATTTATATTAATCTTATGTTTTTTGCAAATCATTATATACTAGATCTCAACAAAAGAGAGTGATGAAAAAGTGCATCACAATTTATTTTTAAATAGTATTCTTAGTAGTGTTTCATATCTTATTGAATTCATCCTGTAAAATTTGTTGTAGGATAAAAACATTATGTTTTTTATTAAAATGGGATCCTTATAGAAAAAATGGGATAAACCAAGTACCCAAGTATCATTACTCAATTTATTTTTATTTGAAAATATACGGGAGTTTATCATACTTGACCGGTCCGCTGAAAGAGATTTCAAAGTAAGTTATACTCTTATTTGGAAATAATTGGGCTGCTTGGACATCTCTTTCATCGAGATCTAGTATATAAATGGTTTGAAAAAATATTACTCTACATAAATATGTTTAGGCTAGGAGTTGTGTGTAGAAAAAAATGTTATATACTGAAATATAAAAGAAACTTCATGTAGTAGGAGATTTATTGAATGAAAGTTTAGATTGACAGAAAGTGTTTTAATTTAATTTTTTGCATACAGTTTAAGATGGAATTGTTTATAGAATTTAATGTAGAATTAATAAAATGTCTTATACTGAAATAAATAAGAAAATTTATGTAGTAGACAAATTATTAAGTGAAAGTTTAATCCAAAAAGTAGTGCAGACCATAAAGTCATATTTACTTTAAAAAAAAAAGAATGAGTATTTATTATGAAAACAAATTCAGAGACAAACTTTTGTTTTGAAAACCTGTGGTTTTACGCTTGAATAATGTTTAATTTAGATATTAAATAAATCATGAAAAATACTTGGCTAGCATTGTTATGTGCATGTATAAAATTTTGAGGCCAAAAATCTACAAACGACTACATCAGTTTCATTCAAATTTAGACATGCATGTTAAAATTTGATGAAAATTGTTTGTCATTATTAAGCAATTAGGATCAGCTTATCTCGGTTGGATCATTATGAAGTCTGAATATTTTTAGAATAGTTATTGTGAGACTTGATATGCTCCATTAAAAAACAAGAATGCTAGTCGAAAAACTATTATTGTACTGCATATTAAACACCATATTATATTATCCATACTTAATCAGTTAATCCGTTTGAATTTAACACATTAGTTTAAAACAATGAATAAGAATTACAGTGTATATTTCAAGGTATTAAAGAAAATTGAATGACTGGTAGTAAATTGAAGTAAATGAATTTTTAAACTGGACATCACTTCATAAATTAGAATAAAATATTTTAAAAACCAACTTAAAAAAATAATAGTACTTTAAAGGTACAGATAATTATATTTTTATTTATTAACTAAAGGAAAAGTATTTACAACAAATAACTATTTTTGGAGCCTGTGCCAACCAACACAAGTTAAACATTGTTACATAATATTATTACCTCAGCTGACCACTAGGTGGCTAAACAGGATTCCCAGCTGTAAAATGGGATCTGAAGAGCACATAAGAGAGAGTGTTTCACAATCATACCTCATCTGGAGTTCGATAAAGCATCTATAAAGCCTTATTTAATCATAATCTTGTATGTTCTATTTTATTGTTATATTATATTTTTGTAGATCTCATTTTATTGTTGTAAAATTCCTATTACCAAGTTTGCATTGTTTGAAGTAAGATTTGTATTATATAGATCATAAGTTTTTGTTTTATTGTTTAACTTGAGTTGGCTGGCATCAACTTCAAAAATAGTTATTTGTTGTAAATACTTTTACTTTAATTAATAAATAAAAATATAATTATTTGTAACTTATTAGTACTATTATATTTTTATTTCGAAGTCAGTTTTTATTTTTATTTTTTTAGATTATTTTATTTGACAACTTTTAGTGGTGTATAGTACCTAAAACTGAAATATTTAATAAAATATGGTTAGGCGTACTAAATGCACTGCTCAAATGAGATAATGATGTTTAAAGGAAAGTTGCCAAGAAAGAAATGATTGTTTAAGGAAAAATAGAGAAAAAAATGCCATGAATATTTTTGTAGAGACTTCTCATTAACAAGAATGTAGACTGAGAATTTACAACAGTCAGTTGTTATGAAATGAAAGTTTAGAGACTCATGCTCATCATGTGTTTAATACAAAAATGTTTGTCAAACAAAATGCTAGAGCAATGTTCTCACTGCCTTGGCTTGGTATATGAGGAAGTAGAGTTACTGAAAGTTGTATTCATAAACTTTGATGACAAAACTATTAGTTTTAGAATGAAAGATGTTGATGGTTTCATAGCCATTTCACCAGTTTGTACAACATTCTAAGCTACAAAGGGATACGAAGATGTCAAGCACAGAATGCTATCTCTAATATTAAGCTAGGGTATAACTGTTCACAAACTGCAGGGTACTACTCTTGACAGGGTAGTGATAGATCTTGGCAAAAAAAAAAATTTTGCCAAGGGGCAGATTTATATTGCTCTTAGTAGAGTTTAAACTAAACTTGAAGTAAACTTTAGAGGACATCACCTTGTCTGATTTGGACCCAAATTAGTTATTAAATAAACCACATGATAAGAAAGTTGTGACAGAAATGATGAGGTGGCATAATTTATAGGTTTCATTGTTGTGAGTAGAGATTTGGAAAAGGTTTGCAAATACCTGGTTAAAAAGTAACTATAGAATATATTTATTGAAAAATTATAGTATTTAACTTGCTTCATACAGGGTAATGATGGTTGATAGCTCGTTATATGACTATCTAATATTGCAAATTTAGAATTTATTATTGAATAATTAATATATTTATATTATAATTGTGCAATTAGTAATAATACACTTATCCTAAATGTAGGTTTAATATTTATATGGAGTTTAAAGGAAAGTAGCCAAGAAAAAAAATAAAGAAAGAAATGCCATGAATATTTCCTCAAAACTGTTTTGACTATTATTATTATCCTTGTCATGCAGGGAACAGAGAATAACATTGTGCAATCACAATGGCTTATGATGTTAAGCCGTTTGGTTTTTTTGGTATTTTCAGTTTAAAAAAAATCAAAAAAATTAGTTTATTAACATAAGATATATTGCATAACTACCATACATTAAAAAATAAATAAATACAGTTGAATTGAGAATCTCTTCCTTTTTTGAAGCCGTTTGATAACATAAGTGAACTTGTGGATGCTACATGTTTTTCACATGTATTTATTTACATAAAATAAAGCATTGTGCCATTTTAAAAACATATTTTTTAATTCCAGTAACTTCTTTTCAGCTGTCATTTGGCTTTGCCTCTGTGTAAGTGTAATCTTTTGTAAATTTATTACCATAAATCCTGTCTGTAAATTACTTATCACTATTTCCATTGTTTTATAATGAAGTGACAGCAATAACATTTAAAACATTGTTTTCTTTATCTTTTGCACATAGATTTCTGTCTGTGATAACAGACTTGTTCTCAAATGCTCTTTAACCTTGTATTAAAGTTACTGCATTGGGAAACATGATTTCATTCAATGTTTCCATAAAAAAAATGTTTATGTTTTTACATAACAATTCTTTTTTAATGAAATCATATTAATTTGTACAAAATGTCTTAATTTGTGTTATACATAAAATCAGTATTTATGATTGCATATATGGCTGATAAAAACAAACTTTGTTTGTGATTAGTGTATGATGACCCAGGTTGTAAATAGTTAATTATTTTAACGTAGATAAAGATCAAAGATTGCTTTCACATAAATAAAAACATGAGAGGATCAATAAAAAATACAGTAACTAAGTGTGGTATTTGTTCTTTTATCAACGTATAGATTAATTTTTTCTCTGTTTTCTCATTTGCTGTTAGACTTTCTATGGTTTAGAGTATTTTAATTAAGTAATCTATGTGAAAGGATTAAAGATTGTAAAACATTTCATTGTTTACAGTTTTTCATAGGTAGAAATGTCCATTGATAGAGATTTCATTGTATCTATCCTCCTTCATTCAGTTTTGTGAATTTACTGAGAACTTTTTTTGTAGTTTTATGACGTTAAATAAGTTACATTATTTTCTTTTGTTTATTGTTTTATGAAATTTTTTTTTGGGTGTTGACAAAAAATCTCACAGTACATAAAATATATTTTTAGTACAGGTACTAACACTGATTAAAGTTTTTTTTAAATCGCATTCGAAAATATGAATCGCTAATTAATATTTACTTTTTTAGCATTTAATATAAATAAGTTTTTTTTTTAATTAAGATGCTATATTTCATACTATAAAGTTAATAAATGACAACAATGTGTCTTAAAATGGTAAATGCCTGTAGTATATTATTTGTGTTTTTTCTTAAAGAGATCTGTTTATTGATTTAATAAAAAATTTTTTTACAGCCTCGTTTACGCTGCCTTATGAGTTTATTTGAAAATTATCCAGATGTAACAGAAGATCTAATTACACAAACTATTCCTGAAGCTGTGTTGTCTTGTCGTGATATAAATTCAAGATGCCGAGCTTCAGCATATGAATTACTAGTTAAAATGGGTAATAAGATGATAGAGAAAGAAATTTTTCCACAATATATTGAAATGGTACTGGCTGGATTAGCTGGATCACCTAGAGTAGCAAGTGCTACAATTTTAGCTCTAGCTTCTATTACATATAATTTCAAAGGTATGTTACATATTTTCATTTGTTCATAATCGGTCCAATAACCACTGTTGATAATAAAAATATAAAATAGTATCTCATAAAAAAATGGAAATAATTTCAGCACATAGTTCTACTGGCAAAAATAATTTTTTTTTTACTTACAACTAGCAAAAAATTTCATCCTGATTTTCTTGGAAAACTATCTTTTCCAAGATTTTCCTGAAATTGTTTTTTTATTATATCTGTTTCTCAGAACTGTGTCTTTGACAGTTCCTGAGAAAATTATTTTAAAGCCCAAAATTTTAATCTAGAATAAATTTTATTAGTTTGTGCAACTAGCACACTTCATTACAAAATCTTTAAATAAAAATTATGTTGACATATTCTTCATTATAAAAATAAAAAAAGTCTTCATAGACTATATAATATGCACATACTGTATTCTGTTCAGTAATATAAACTTGCCGGCCTCCGTAGCCGACTGGTAGCATCTCGGCTTTTCATCCGGAAGGTCCCGGGTTCGAATCCCGGTCAGGCATGGCATTTTTCACACATGCTACAATTCGTTCATATCATCCTCTGAAGATATAACCTAACGGTGGTTCCGGAGGTAAAAAAAAAAAAAAGTAATATAAACTTACAAAATTATTGTAATGAAGTCCACAACAATTAATTGTTTGCTAATATTGATTTTTTTTTTTTTTTTTGTTTTTCTGGGCTAAAAACTCTTTCATATTTTTGTTTTTTTTTTCTGGGCAAAAATTCTTTCAAAAAACACAAAGATATAACACATTATATATCTCAATTAAAGTAGTAAAATAATCATCTACTTTCGACAAATGGCATGAATAGTTGAAACAAACTACAGTGATTTATATATTTGAATTTAAATGGATGGCCCTAAGAAATCTTAAAACATAAAATAATAACATTTCATTATACTCTAGAGTTGTTTGCATGCTAGCCTCTAATTTAACTTGCAATGCAATGTTTCGTAACAGATATAATCCACAAGGATGTGATACACTGTTAGTTGGCAGTCGCAATGAGCATAAACTGGTACATTTGTTTGAGTTGTCAGATATCCATTAGTGAGCATAGTATGCCCTATTCTCATGTAGTAGATAATAACTTCCTCTCAATGGTTATTTCTGCGTGAAGAGCTCTATGGAGACACAGTATTCATAACTGGATGATTTTTGTTCATGGTAGCATTCCATTCACTTTGCCACACATCATTATCTACCTTCTTAAGGAAAGAGACAAGATCGTTCAAGGCAACATGATTGATGAAAGGAGAGGTTGGAAATAAGTCTCCTTACTGCACTATCAGTATACTCATCCAGCATAAGCTCATAGTTGTATTACGGTGGTTCATTTGTGAAGTAACATGCTGAATCTCACAGACAACAAGGTGATTGGAGTGTATGTTACTTATTCCCTGTAAAGCACTCGTGGAATCAGAGCAAAGAAGTACATGTCAAAATGTTGGCTAATTATATTTAAGGTCTTATTAACAGCAAATAGCTGAGTGATGAAAATACTGGTGATGCTGTGGAGGCCAAACTACTTACATTATGTTGCCAAGTCACAAAAGCACAACCCGTAGAGTTAACATTAATTAATTTAATCCTCAAAACTATTATTTAAAGTTTTTATTTTAATTTAGAAATTACAAAATTAAAATAATTTAACAAAAAAATAATATTTATTTAAGTTTAAGTTACCACAAATGCTTGTTTTGAAAATTATACTTATCATTTACTTCAGTTGTGTGGTAATCACAGCTGCAAGTTTGTATTGTTATTGCCAACAATCATGATAACCATTCTTTAAGTTGTTAAACTGTTGTGCATTTTAAAATTAATTTAAGAAGTAGAAGCACACAATTTTTGTATACTAAGAATATTTAATGATCATTGTTTTAAATACATCTCTTTTTTTCCAGAATGTATATCTGAAGAAATTCTTTCTGTTCTGCTGGATAATATTTTTCTTCTCTTATGTTCCTCAACACGGGAAATTGTTGGCTCTGCTCTAAGTTTTATAAAATTGTATATAACATCCTTTGATCACAACGTAATTGCAGCAAATCTTACAAAACTGGTTAGTGTTATTCTGAACAGATTACTAAATATAACCTTACCATGTATTTTAAGTATTGCATAAAATTTATCAGGTCTCTAAATGGTATTCATTTGAATCATTTTCTAAATGTTTATTAAAAAGAATAAAGCCCTTTAATATCATTTGTGATCTGCATTTGATGATGTGGAATGGAGTAAAACATTTAAAATTTTAAGAAAAATCAGACTTGATACTTCTAGTGACTGAATCTCCATATATAACTGCTAAGCATTTTTAGCATATTTCAAAAGTCTTTATTTAATGTAATAATGTAGGTAGATATGTAATATTAGATCAGTTTATCAATTTAGACCATACATACATATACATAAAGAGAAAGAAACAGATAAGTAAACTTACCAAATTTAATTAATTTTTTTATTTTAATTTGTATAAAGGATTGTTTTCAATCTTTTTGTTTACTTGTTTTTTTGATGATAAAATGTGTTATGATGGTATTCTCCATTCCTTTCTGTTTTACAGAAATTTTATAATTTCTACATTTACTAATTCTCAGTACAACAGCTAAGGTCCAAAGAAATTTATTTGTAAAGCTAATTATTTGAAAACAATAAATATGTTTATTGTTACATATGTTATCTGTTTACTGTGTTTTGGTAGTTAAATTTCAGTTAATATTGAATTTAATTAGCATAGAAGTCAATATGTTGATAAATTATTTGTATTTTCAACAAATTTTATTTATGTATAAAAGAGAGAGAGAGAGGGAATGAGAGAGAAAAATATAGATAAAAAGGTATCTTTCTCGATCAATTATTTTTTTGTAAAAAGAAAAAGTTAGTTTGAAAACTTAAAATATCTTTTAAAAATCTAAAAAAAAGTGAATTTAAAAATTTGATTATTTGTTGATTTTCTTTTTAAATAATAGTTTTATTTTTCATTAGATTAATAGACATATTAAGATTTCCATGTATAGTTAATTTTGTGATATAAGAATAGTAGAAGCTAAAATCTTTAGAGGAAAAAGAAACAGATTATTTCAGAGGAATGTACCTGTAAAAGTTTTAAAAAAATCTTGGATTATACACAAATTTTTTTCTTTGTAATATGTACAATTGATGGTTTTGCTGAGGGCGACATAAACATATCAATTTATGTTTTTTTTGTCCTCCAATAAGCTGGAAATTTGCAGATAAATTTCTATGATCCTTAGCCATTATATTGAGAATTTAGTAGATGTAGAAATTAGATTTCTATAGAACAGAGAAGAATGTAGAATAATATCAAATCAAAAAACTGATCAGTAAAATTAAACAGTAACTGTTTAACCTTTACTGGCCACTAAAATTTTTTCCATTTGAATGGATTATATCTAATGATTTTTGTTTTTCAATTCTCCATTCATTTATGAGGATGAACAAGTATTTTTTTCGTAAAGCCTGAAGTTGTTCTCAAGTAGTTAAATATCTGAGCAGAGAGCAATTTGTTATACGAGGGTGAATTAAATTTAATCTTTAATTTTGCTATTCTATACAGCAAACAGTTCTGAGCTGGATGCTGGAAGGGGAGTTAATGTTTGGTGTGTAAGAGAAGGAGAACCAGCTTGGTTAGCTCCTCTCTGTTCTATTGTCAGTACAGCCATAAGTGAGCAAAAGGTTCTGTCATCTGTTGCACAATGTATAATCATAAAGTTTTTAATTAATGAAAGCATTAAACCTGCGGTAATTTTAACTTATTAAAGGTATTGTTTGAGGACACTGCACTGTCCTAGAACTGAGTTTTTCTCATTGATTTTCTTCACAATTGACAAATAATGAATGCAGTTTGCTATGGCCAGCTGCTACAGTTGAACAAAATCTAAGCAATTACACATATATTGGATATGAGTGATAAAGTCTTATGTAGCCTTATGTAGAAAATTGGAATTGTGGAGCAAACATTTAAAGAAAAAAACCTAGAATTGTTTGCAGATGTGAATTAATGTGTTAAATTACAAGGCTAAAGAAAAACATGAAAGTTGTTTTTGTAGTCATTGAAATTCATGTAGTCATGCTGCAAAGAATTTTAAAAAGTATTTTCTTGCTGACAACTTGGTCACAAGTTATAAGTGGGTTAGGAATCAATTTCAAAGTACTCCCAAAGGGTTCTCAACTGCCAAAGAAGAAATCTTCATAGACTTGACTGCAAGTGGTGAAATCAAAAGACAATTTAGTAATAACTCTTTGAATTTTGGGCAGGAGTGAATGATGAGTTTTTTGCACTGAAAACAAGAGCATTTCGTCTACTATTACCATTTTTCAGCATCCTACCTTTATGAAACTGGATTTTCTGCAGTAGCTGCTTTGAAGACAAAATATAGATCTCATTCAAAAAATAGAAAAAGAACTCAGAATGTCTGTTTCTAATATTAAACTTTCCTTTGGAAAAATTTACTCTGCAATACAGGCCCAAGGGAATCACTAGTAATTATTAAACTTGTTTTTAATTTAGTATTGATATATTGATTATTAAATACATTGTGCAGTACTATTACATTCCTGTTTATAAGTGTATTATATCAGTGTAAATGTATATTTTATTATTTATTATGTCAGAATGTATTTTGTTTTGGTTTTCCTTCAGCAAATTAATAAATGTTTTTAATAATATTTTCCTTTTGATATGCTTGCATTCCCCATTTAGTGTTATCACTCACCCCCTAGGGGGCTGCACCCCACCGGTTGAGGAGCACAGTATTAAATTATCATGTAGTCTTTTAGCAGTACAAATAATTTTACTGTAGATTTGATTGTAATTTTTAAAATTCTAGAAGTAATAAAAATTGTTTTCAGCAAGATGAAGCTATTTCATATGCTACTTATGAAACTGCATCCATATTATGAGAAATGTTGTTCATTATTTGCTAACAAATAAGTTGTGGCTGGATCTTTAGATCTTACCTGTAGCTTGTTTCCTTTCAGTATATCTTGAAAATGTACTTAGTAGAAAAATGTTCATCCATTTTAACAAATTGAAGAGTAACATTATAATTTATATTTTAAACATTATAAGAGTGGCTAGAACACAAATCGTGAAACAGATAAGAACCTTCATGCAAGTTAGAGTAAATCTTTTTAAAATAACTATTGTGAGATTAAAGGTGTATAAACTCTGAATAATTTGTAATTTGAGAAAACATCTTTTCGTAATTTTGTTGAATTTTTTTTTTAAGTTAACGAAACCAGAAAAAAATTAAGCCACCCAACAGTTAATTAAAATATTATTGAGTTTGTTGCTAAGATGTTGCTTATAGAAGCTAAATAAATCCCTGTAAATTTCAGCAGAATATTTTGCCATATTTTAATGCTTTGATGTTTGTCAAATTAACCTCCTTTCTCTTAGAAATATTTTCATTCTCTTAATTTTTTTAATGAATAAGATGTTGAAAATATGTTTTATATATATATATATTTATTTTCAGTTAAAAGCAATAGTCAGTATGACTGATGACTGTAAACGCCATTTTCGTTTAAAAACTCGTGATATTTTATCACGTCTAGTGAGATGGTTTGGTGCTGATAACATTTTAGTAATGATTCCTAAATCCGATAATGTAATGAGAACTCGAATTCGCAATATTCGTAAAATTGAGGACCGAAAGAAGAAATTAAGGCAACAAGCCCTTGAAGCTAAAAAGAATAAATCAGAAGATACTGGATTTTCTGTGAAAAAGGGTCCAAAAAGGTAATATTTACAATTTTTATTAAGAAAATGTTACTGTCTAATACATTAGAGTAGTATTAATGATTCATTCAATAGAGTTTAACCATTCTACTCAGAGCTTGAGTAACAGATTGCCACTTGGAATATAGAGCGTTATTGAAATTATTTAATGATATTTAAATGAAATCAATTAAATGTATTACTCTCCTACAGTTTTTTTTTTCAAAAAAAGGTTTAAATATTTTATACTGTTTTTAAAAGTCTGATAATGGTATGTGCAAAAATTTGGAATAGACCTTTTTAGGCCAAAACAGGTTAACTAAAATTTGGAACAAATATTTTAATCACATTTCTGTTTATAGTTAATTGTCCTAAACAGAGCTAACCTCTAAAAATCAGAGTAACAATAAAACTTAATATTCTCTTAAAAGTATATGTGTACAGCTTATACAAAAACAAAATAATAATTAAGCAATTACTAAATCAAACTTACATAATTAAAATTCATTGTAAGTAATAAATATAGATTCAGTTACAGTACTTAAATGGGGGAAAAAATTGGAGGTTAGAATTATTGATGTACTATATCAAAGCAAGAGAAGCAGATAAAACTGATTTTCTAAATGAATGCATCAAACCAAAGAATTAATCCTTCTTGTCAGATACTGGATGATAATTTTTTTTGTGAACTATCCTGATCCTTGGCTTTTGCAGCGAAGAATTAAATCTTGTGTAAAAAGAATGTCCAATAAAAGTTATTTTTTCCTATGATACTCAGGTCATCGGTTTGATCATTGGTAAGTCTCCACAAGTACGTCAGAGTAGGCAACATATTATTTCATACTCAAAACTTTTTTCCTAGCCTCCATGATTGCCATTAAGTATTGCTTCAGAGGATGAGCTGACATGACAATTTTGTAGTGTATGAAAATGTCATGCCTGACTGGGATTCAAACCCAGACCTCGAAATGAAAGGCCTAAATAAAATGTTTCCTGCTTACCTTAGCTGTTTGGCCTTGTTGCCTTCAAAGCATTACTCCATTTGGAATAAACCTCCCAGTGTTTCTTTTATCATATGAAACATTTCTGGATTACTTCATTACTTAGCAGTTTTACTTTTACATTTTAGTTTTTAGAAATAAAAAAAAAAATCCATTATTGCTCAGATAAGGTGAATAAGAAGTTTTTGGAATAACTATAGCTTTGTGTTTTGGAAAAACAGAGAGGAGCAATATGTACCCCAGGTGCATCATCAGTATAGTCTGCTCATCATCACTTTTAATCTCCAAGCATTGAGTCTTTTATTTCTGATAGGCTTGTAAAGACATTTAATTACTTCAAGGTAATAATATTTTTTACTCTTTTTTTCACATTCTTTAATTCATGTTGAATTATATCCCACATTTTAGATTCGGTAGTTAGCCTGAATAATGCCTGTCGACCGAGCAAAATCTATTATAATACTAGACAGAGTGGAGAACACGCACATATAAACAAAATCTTTGTATGACAAAGACAGAACGAGTAGGAAATTATATATCTCGCTCAGAAGTGTTGGATTAGGCCTTATCAAGCTAATCATAAACCTCTATGAGAAAGGCGTGTAAAAATGTTCCGATATATCCTACAATACATTGTGATACCTTGTTGGAAACAGCAAAATGTTGTCAATAATCATATATAAATATAATAATTATACAAATAAATTTACGCATCTACAACTGTAATGAATGTGTAAGAGCCTACAAAATAACTGATTATTGTTATTGTGGCACATAAGGGTTAACTTATACTGTCTGTCCAAATAAAGATTTTACTATATATATATATTTATTCTTTTACTAGTTCTTTATATACTGATGAGTACATGCAATTTAAGTAGTGCTCATTTAATGAAATAAAATACATCAAAGAAAAAAGGCTTGCCTATGGCCAGTTGCAAAAACATTACATGGTTTATGTTTCATTATTCATGATTTTGTTAAATTTTTGCCAACTGTAACTAAATAATGTTCATGAATCTAACTTTGACAAAAACCTTTCCACAAAAAGCTTCAAATCCTGAACATTTTTAGCTGTTTGAGTTGTGAATTTTTAACACAGCTCTAATCGTTCTTATAAAGAAGTATAAATCGTTCGAATGAATGAATCATTAGAGAAGTATGAATCACTTGTGCGCTGCACACAGACAGCTGTCTGGCGCATCACATGGTCAACTCTGTCAGTAGCAGCTAAAATAAAACTACAAGTACATACATGAAACAAACGCATGCATCATTTTATATGATGCGTGGGAAAGAAATTTATATAATTATTATTAATATACAAGGGTGAATTAAATTTCAACTGTAATTTTGCTGTTCCATGCAGCAAGCAGTTGTAAGCTGGATGACAAAGTGGAGGGTTAACATTCAGTGAATTAGGGAGGAGGAACCAGTTTGGTTAGTTAGCTCCTCCACTCTGTTCTGTTGTGAGTAGAGCCATAAGTGAGCAAGAGGTTCTGTGTTCTGTTGCACAATGTATAATCATAAGTTTTTAACTAATGAAGGCGTTAAACCTGCAAAAATTTTAACTCATTTTAAGGTACAGTTTTGGGGATGCTACACTGTTCCAGAACCGAGTGTATAAGGGACCAGACAGTTTAAGAGCAGACAAAAACGTGTATAAAATCAAATGTTATGATTGACATCCAAGGTCAACTGTCACAGCTGACAACATCTATGCCATTCAAGAACTTATCGAAGGTGATCGCTGGTTCACTGTTGAAGGAATCATGTCAGAAGTGGCCATCAGTTACGGGAGTACTCAATCCGTTATCACTGATCATTTTAGCTTTAGGAAAATTATTTCTCAATGGGTTCCCAAGGTTGTTGACTGAAAATCAAAAACGGGTCAGGTTGGAAATGTGTGAGAGACTTCTGAATCGATTTTGACAAGAAGGGGATGATTTTTTGAGGCACATCATCACATGTAAATGAGATTTGAGTCCATCGTTACACTCTGGAGTCAAAAATGGTGAGTAAGGAGTGGGAAAGGAAGAATGAGGGCTGCCCAGTGAAGGCCAAATGATTTTGCGATTATTTTTTTTTTTAACTCAAGGGGAGTTATACTTATTGATTTATTCTGCAATCAATGAATGGTTAATACAGCTTACTATTGCTGGCTGCTACAGTCATAAAAGCCATCTGCATAAACGAAGATAGGATATGCCCATCAAAGATGTCATCCTTCTCCATGGCAACACCAGACTACACACCAATTTTGACAAGGGATAAATTGGAAAAAAATGCATTGGGAAACCCTCTACCATCCTCCCTACAATCCAGATTTATCCCCCTGTGACTACTCTTTGTTTGCGTTCTTGAAAGAAGCTTGAACAGGAACAATTTGAAAATAATGGATTCATCAAGGGACACTTGCACAGTTTGTTGACAACATCCTCAAACTTTTTATGAACAAGGAATATTTAAACCTCCAAATTGTTAGCAAAAGTGTGTAGATCTTGCAGGAGACTATTACATATAGAGAAATGATAATGGTATGAATTGTATATATTATTAATCAATAATTTATTTTTTAAAAATTACTGTTTTTATTTAATTCATATAATTAAAAATTCAGTCTTTAATTATCTATTTCATATATTTTTTTCAGTATTGACGATATTCTTGCCGAATCAGATTCAGATGTTGATTTTGATGATGAACCAGTAGCTAAAGGAGAAAATATTAAAAAGAAAAAAAAGAAATCTGAAGCTTGGATTCAAGAAGATGCAGATGATTTTATGGATTTCACAGTACCTTCAGCTAACAAAAAGATTATTGGTAATATTATTTTTCTTATATTTATTAAAGATGAAAATGCATATATATATATATATATATACATTTATGTTTTTTGTTTATGTCGCTCATATTTAAGGGTTAGTTAGCAATTCAAGTGTTTCATTGCATTACCTGAGGTAGTTTAATAAATTTAGATGAGTTTGGTTTAACACATTCTTTTCTTGCAGCTGTCATCGAAGATATATGAAAAATCTATACAGAAATCTGTATATCTGTCAGTAATATGTGAAATATCTGCAAGTATATGGTGTAAATAATTATCATTGATTTAAAAAAAAATTTATTTAGGTTTTTAGTCAACTGCAATCTAATCTCCTTCAAAATAGTTTCCTTCTGCCTGCGCACACTTTCCAATGCTTCTGCTATTGCTGGTAACATGTTTGGAACGCTTCTTGTTGAATTCCATCTAAGAATTTGTTACAGACCTATGGACATCTTTTGTTTGGAAATGGTGTTCTTTGATCACAAATTTAAATTAGAAATAGAACAAAATTGGATGGAGTGGGATCTAGTGAATAAAGTGGCTTTGGTAATACTGAAATACCTTTTGAAATAAAGAATTGCTGTACAGACAGTGCAGCATAGGATGGTGCATTATTGTGATGTAGAATCCAGTTTATTGGCCATCTTTGAACAGACATGAAGAACTTATTTTTAAAGTCATTTTAGACATTTTTTTAAATTTTTTACTCAATATATTTCTCAGTAATAATTCAATATATTTCTCAAGAAGGCATCCACTTCTGTTTATATACAATGGCTTTCAAATCCCAACTGTGCATTTCTGTCTGACTTTTATAAGAATTTTTTTTTTTAATCTTTGTGAACACTGTTGCAAACTTTGATGTTTTATCTTTGAATCACACTAGAAGAACCAATTCTTCACCATTATTAATGTGAGTCTCATTGTTGCTCTGTGAGGTTTTTGGGTACCTTTTTGCACAAATTTTCCTCATTTGAGATTTCCAGTTATTATTAGGTGACTAGTTTCCTGATTGATATTTACTTTTTCTTCAATCACTTTCACTGTCGATCTTCAATCGGATCATACAGTGTCACGTACCATGGTTGTATTGGCCTTCGTACATGAGTTTGATGCTTGTCCTCCTCAGTCTTCATCTTCAACATTCGTTCTGTTTTCAGAAAACATTTTAAGCCAACAAAGAACTTGTGCCTTTGCCGTAACATAATTTTCAAAAGCCTTTTGAAAGATAATGTAAGCTATCGTGGCATTCTCACCAAGTTTAATATAAAAATAAATTGCATACTATTGCACAATATTTGTCAATTCCATATCTATGATGAGAATGTGTCCACTTACTACATCACTACTCGAGACTGAAAGAACACAGCAATATATCATTTCAACTTGTTAGTGGAAAGATCAAGTTCAAAGACAGTGTGTGTATGTATGTGTACTGGAGGGTTGCTACATCTCACTTGAAAAAATCAGTTTCATTACTTTTTCTGACCTAGTGTAGTTAAATATTATGCAAGTTCTGTGTGAAAATTATAAGTGAACTTTTTTTAAAAACAGAATATCAGAACAGATGTATCATACTTTATATCCATGCAGCACATCTGACAGTGTTAATATTCTCCTACGATTTATTTTTAAAAGTTGTATATAAGTTTTTGTGAATAATATGATATAATTGAAATGTAAATGTAACTTTTATGAATATCAGCCAACTTATAAGAAATTGAATTCACTAAACATTACATAGTTGAATTTTTGTCATAGATAAATGACTTGTGCATTTATTTTAGCATCACACAATTCTAATAGCCTATTATCATTATTTTTACAAGTTAAAATATGAAAGATATCTTTATATCTTAATTTTCACATTTATATAATGTAACAAAAATTGTAGTGTATCAAAATGAACAAAAAAATGTTCCCCTTTATTACCCTCCTCTTCACCGTTTTATGTTTCTTAAACAAAAATTTATATTTGAAGATTGGATTGAGGAATCATTCTATTTTATCCATATGTTTAAACCAGCTTTCTTAATAAAGAAAAGATTATATATAAACATACATACGATTTCAGAATGGTGGCCATGAATGTTTTTAATCCTTTTATATCTCGACAATCATTGGTTTTATAAAAATACATTTTATTAGCTAAAACAATAAGTCTTTCATTGTAAACAAAATTACAACTTATGTTCAAAAATTGGTATAAAAACAACAATCTGTTGCAGAAAATAAATGTATGACATAATTCTCACTAAAACTGAAATAATTAAAACAATTAAATTAATATATTTAAATAATTCACTATTAGTTATTAATGCTAATATTAAATCTGTTAATAAATTAAATAATTGTTAATAATTTAATAAAATAATTATTGAAGTAAATTAAATGAAATTTTAAGACAACAGTACCATAGTTGTACAGATATAATAAAGTTTAATACAATTATAATGAATATGGTAATGCAGAAGTACTAATGACAATGATCAATTATTGCTACTTTGTGTTTTACTTTTTGAAAATCCAAGTTTACTTTCATATTAAAATGAGATATTCCTCTTATGTGTGGACTGGCAGACTGGAATTGAACTCAAGCATGCTGTCTCTATGCAAAACATTCTCCTATTTGCTATTTGCCTTCTGAAAAATCTATAATTCTGCTTGATAGTGATTGTCATGATATTATGCAATCATGGGTTTCATCATCATTTTCAATAATTGTTTGGACTTTTATCATTAGCTCACTGATCCATATTTCCTACAGTAAGATTGAATGATAAGAATTATTACCATTTTCTAGAATACTACAACTATTTTTAATGATGTTCCTCTGTTAATTAGGAATTACATGTAGTTTATGCACCACTACAGTTTGGTATAATTGTCCATCAGTAAGTAGCCGATTACTTTAAACCAAAAAAATTTCTACTTTTGAGAAAACTTAAAAAATATTTTTTACTTTATACCAATGCTTTTTTAGCAGAAAATTGAAGGTTTTTGGTTTATCAGAGCTACACCAGGGTTTTTAAATTATCTGTTATTTATTGTTGCCTACGGAGACTTCTTCAAACATTTGCTCTACGGAAATTAAAAGTAGAGCTGGTCAGCAATTACCTCTATATATTTAATGTTTTTGTTATTCAAATTTCATTAAAATGTGCTGTTGATTGTAACTGTACAGAATTTATTAAATCAAAATGTTTTTTGTAATGATATTGTCACTGTCATTCTCAAGAGTAAAATCTGAGAAAAAAATCTTCATTTTTCCCCATCATATCACGATTTTTCACAAATCGCAGATTTCAAATTTGTAAAAAGTTGAAAAGTTGCAGAAATGTGATATTATAATTTTTTTTTTTATATAATAATAAATTAATATAATTATTCACTTTTTTGGCTTACACTATGAGTTCTTATAGCTAAACAGTTGAGTGGTCTGAAGAGGAGGGCAGAGTTGGATTGAAGATGATTATACAATAGGAGAGTTTGCTCTCCATTGAAATTTTTATACTTCTGAAAGAAGTGAAGGTTATTTTTGGATTCGGTACTAAGAATCAATTATCAAAAACTAGAAAACAAACATCGCAGGCTTGTGTTAAAGTTTACTTAATGAAGTAAACAGTATGTCTTAAGTCTAGTTAATTTTAACAGTACTAACAGTATTTAACAGTACAGTAATTTAACAGTACTAGAGATAAATTCTGGCTGAAAATTATGTCACTAATTTTCTGCAATAACAAAAATGAGGGATCATTTTGTTTACAATGAAAAGCTTAACTGATTTTACAGTGAGAAGCTGAGCTGTTTTTTCTGATAAAATGTTTATAAAACTACAGATTAAACAGAGATAAAAGATTATAAATTGACATGACTGCCATTATGAAATTTGTAAACACTTTTGCACTGTAACTTTTTATTTGTTAGAAAAGGTTGTGGTAAACATTGTGTGCCAAAAACTGCAATGGTTGCTCAGTTTAATCTTAAAGTATGAAAGTGTTATCAAAAATAAAAAATCAAAGGAAAAATCACTGTTTTTTTTCACTTAAATACATAGAATCTGAAAATAAATATCAAATTACTTTTTTTTTTACACTACTATAAATTTTAATTCCCAGAAAGGTTATACACAATCATCTATTTGGTGATCTGGTTGAACCACATTATTAATCAGTTTGTTTTAATTAATGCATACGTACATATATCTGATAGTAATGTTGTTGGTTGGCTGTTTAAAATATCCTAAGTTCTACATGAAAGTATGGAGTAATAATGAAAGACTAAATTTGAAGCAATACAGTATGTTACCACATTTTATGTGAAAATTGGCAAACTGACTGTAATATTGAAGCTGTTGAACGTGACATGATATGTTTTGTTAATATTCTGAAAAATTAATTGTTGATCAGCAGTATTATAGATTAACTAATAAATGAGAAGGTTGATTGATGACAGCATTTTTTGTTTTTAGTTAGTAAAAAACTAAAATTTTATTGTCATGTATATTATATACTGAAATATGGCAGGTGGAGTTGTAAATAGTCAAACCTTTAGTGTGACCTAATAGATGATAAGCATGAGTTTAATTGCTAATAAAAAAAGTTAACAGTGTAACAAAGATTATGATATACTGTGTGACGGAAAACTTATCTTGAGAAGCAGATCATTCATCATGACAATCTATCAAGCCCGTGTGAGCTCATCATGAAAGTTTCTGACCAAATAATTGATTTCTGAGTTCGGTTTCCTGCTCATTTACTTGACTTAACATCCTTATTATTTTGGGATTTCCAGAAATTAAAAGACCACTCTAAAAAGACTAAGATGCAGCGTAGCATAAAGGAATTCTAGTTTATGCTGAAAAAAAAAATTTCCAGCCTTTTTTCAGTAAGGGAACACTATCTAAACATTATATGTGATATGATGAGTACTTAGTGGTGATAGAGTAGGCATTAGTACACTGTTTGAACATAATCTGTTTTTTACAAGTACATTCTGGAATTGAATTTTTTGTATACGCACATACACATATGGCCATGTGTGGTGAATGTGTAACAATTACTTTTAAATTAGCCCATTTTGATGGGTGAACCTATCCTGACAACTTTGAGTGAAAAAAATACGCAGGTATACTCCCCCTGATTTCTTTTTCAAAATTTAAATTAAAAATTCTTTTATTCTTCTATTAAAAATTTTTCCTGCTTATTAGTATTGATTCAAATATTTTATTCTCTATGCACTATATTTTTTGTAGCACAGTGCAGAATAATTTATGTAGTAGTGATCAGATAGTTTTTTTTTTGTTTATTGATAATAAAACTAAATAATTTTAAAAAAATTAGTTTTGTTTGTATTATGGATTAAATTTTGCTGTGCATTTCACATGTGATGCTCATTAAACCTTACTTATTCAGAATTAAAGAAATATTTGTAAATAAATTACTGTAACAATCGTCCAGGTTTATTCAAGAAACATGCTTTAAAATAAAAAAAACAGTGTACATCTATAAATTTCCAAGTAGGACTTCATAACACACAGGCTTGTGACATTTTTCATAAAAAACTGAAGAAAGCTCACTGTGTTGTAGAGAAAATATATAATCTAATATGTTCAAAAGTATATAATAGTTATGATATATTTGATGAATTCATATTATAATATTTTTTTCTTTTTGTTTAGCTACAAACCCCCAAATAAAGGGAGAAACCAAATTAAATGATGATATTAAGAAGCAGAAAGTGAAAGATAGTGGTTTTAAACTTGCACCTGATGGTAGATTAATCATAAATGACCATAATGATGAGTCTGAAGATGAGTCAAATAGAAAGAAATTAAATGTTCCTGGTCTGTCTGATTCTGGTAAGTATATGCCGTCTTTTTTCACTTATTTCAACATTAAAAAGAAACAAACATTAAGCTTAACTTAGGCTTTATGATGGCTTTCCATTTATATTGAGTTAAAAATTTAACACGTTACACAATAATCTCCCAAAGTTTAGAATTTGAGTATTATTAATATTACTGTACATCTTAAGTTATTTTCTTTGAATATTTTGGACTTTGATAAAAAAAAAATTATTTAAAAAAAAACATATATTTTACCCCTTAACTCTGTTATTAGTTGGAAAATACATTTCTCTAATTTTAGATTCAAAGATAATAAAAATAAAACTGTATGAAGTTAAATTAATGAAATTGATATTTATTTTATTTTCATTTTGGGGGCTCCAATATTTAAAGGGAAGCATTCTTGAGTAAAATTAATTTTTAAGAAAGTAATCCCTAAATAGTGATAATAAATTTTTTTTTAATTAAAAGATACAGCCATAATTCTAAATAAAGTTGTAGTTTTCTACAAGGGGTGAAAATTTTTGATTTTTACATTTTAAATTCAATGGCTAATGAATTTAAATTAAACAAAAAAATGTAATTAAATTTTTTTACCACAAACCATTGGAGTGGAATGGGCAAAAAAAAGTTATAGTGGTCTGAAGAATTAACGATTTAGAAAATATAGATGCAAAAAATGCGCTTCATTTCCTTTCTGCTATTTTCTTTTTTGAAGTAAGGTATAGCTAAAAAATAAAACAAACAATAAATAGTATACAGGACCTTTTTTTGAGGAAGGAGAGAATATTAATTAAATTAAAATGATTGGTATTTTTTATTTTGCTTAAAAAACTTAACTTTTGTAAGAAAAATCTTTTGTTAAAGTGCTCCCAGTAAAGATTAATTTTTATTTTGGCCAAAACAACTTCACCGCCTTTTCCAACTTTTGCAAAAATTTTATACATTCTTTCCTCCCAAAGTTAGTACTCTACTAAGTTTAAAGAAAACAGTCTAGAGTTGTAAAACAAAAACCAGGCCAATATATACACACAAACACACAATATATACGCACAAACATGTCTGATAAAAATAGATTTTTTAGACTTGGAAAAAATTTTACTTCTTGGATTATTTACAATTTATTTTAATCTATTTTTTGTCTCCATAAGTCAAAAACTTAAAACAGACCAATTTTTTAGAATTTTATTACTGATCTTTGTATTTTCCTGTTATTGCTTTAGAACTATATATAGCTGAGAAAGTAGAAAAAACAAATACTTTTGTATTTTAAAACATTTGTAAATTGTAATTTTTGGTAGAAAAGTAAAGGAAAAATAAAGGAATGAATGAGAACTTTATTGATATTTACATAAATGCATGAAACAAATGGTCTATCCATAAATAATCAATTTTTATTGTAAAAGAATTATTCAGATTTTTATTTTAATTCTCAGCTTACAAATTTGGAAAGCTTTTTCTCTAAAAATTTTAAAATTTATTTTATTTATGTGTATTTTATATGTATTTAATAATGACTAAATATCTCTTTTATTGCATGGATGATTTGTGTATATTCATTTATTTACTTGAATTATACTTTTTATTTTGGTTATCAAAAACATTTATTTTCTGTCAATTCACTTTTTTGGATATAGGAATTATTCACCATGTATTTATTTCATTGATGTAGCTTAATACTGTAAGGGCATATCTGTTATTACAGAATAATCAAATATTTTCTCCATTTTTTTTTTTTTTTTTTTTTTTTTTTTTTTTTTTTATTAGATGATTATGAGAATGATTCAGAAGATGATGATACATTCACTGACAAGAGGAGTAAATTAAGTGCTTCAACTAAACTGAGTAGTAAACCTAGAAAAAGGAAACTTAGTTTGAGTTCTAGTGGCACTGGAGCACCAGCAATGAAGTATCAAGGTGACATTTTTAAATTAATTTTAATTAATTTTTTTACTACTTTTAACACTTCCACACCAACTTGTGTATAAAAAAAAGGTAACTCATTGGATACAGAACATTACCAGGAATTCATTAGACGTATTGTTTGTGTTGTATACAGTTTTTTCTAAAAAAAAAAGAAAAAAAAGTTGGATATTTATATACTCATTATTTAACAAAATAGTATAAAAAATTTATTATTTTGCATTATGTACTGCTGCGAGTCTTACAGTAGAAGCATCTCCCCAATATTAAAAAAAAAAAATATTTACAAATATAAGAATACAGGTGAATTACAATAAACCACGCTGTTATAAACTTTGCTGTGAACATTCTTGATAAAGTAAATGAAGACAATAATTTTTAGAAAAAGTAATCTTCTCTGATAAAGCTGTCTTCCTTGTTTTTGAGCATGTTAATAATCATAATTATCAGAGTTTTGGGTAGCGGTTCTGCCATTTGACAAAACACAACATGATAGCCCGAAAATTAGTGATTAGTGAGTGTTGGCTGCTTTTGAAGCGATCAAAGCATTCTTCTCACTGAGCCAATGATCAGTAGCATTAGGTCTAGATACGTTACAGGAGTATGTAATACTGCAAAGTAAATATCACTAACCCAACATTTACTTCTAACAATATGGTGCATCACCATACTGAGGTTCACATGTTACAGACTACCTACATGAACAGTTGATCGGCCATGGTAAACTAATTCCCTGGCTGCCTTGATCCTCTGACGTTATGCCACTTGATTTCTTTCTTGGGGGGGGGGGGGGGGGGTTGTAAAGATAGGGTGTATGCAACGAAGGTTGTCAACGATCATTGAACAAAAAAAAAAAAATTCAAAGGTATAACTAATAGATAATTCAATAAATTTTTTGTAATATGTGGTTTTGAAGTTAATAAGTGTTATAAATAAAACTCTTAGAAGCGCCCTGTTCAACAATAAAACGTGTACATAAGGACATTGCTTTACTATTTTTTTTTATTAATGCCTGACATGTACTGAAAAATTTATGATCACTCTGTATATTATCACTTTACAATAGCAACTTATCTTTTATAATTAACAATACTAAGATTTAATCTTAATATAAATCTTTAAAAATTAGAATTTAAAAATTCTTCTCGTTATTTTTTTGTTTGTATTTATATCTGATATTTTCTTCATATCTATGATTTATGTTTTACTAATCCACCAAAGCAAAACTTTGAAAATAAAAAATATAACCAAAAATCTTTTCATGGAATCCATCTGCATTCCTAGTTGGCATTTTCATTTCTATTTTTTTCATTTTCATAGTTAACATATGCCCACTAAAAGTATAAATCTAAGGAATTAATTATCTTTGTCAAAATTATTTTAAAATCCAAATACAAATCGATTTTTAAAACAGAACAGTAGTAAATATTTGTTTGCTTTTTATTAAACAAATCAGGATAGTCAGCTCTAGCTAATTTAATATCAACCTCTTATATAGTCTGGTGGTTCATTATTTTTTTTTGTAATTTTATTATTTTTTTTAGTTTATGTAATGATTAAGTGTGATTTTTTCTTCTGCTTAGCTTATTTTTATGTATTTTTTCTTTTACTCTAAATATTTTTGATAAGATCATTAGGTTTATGTACAGTTTAAATTCATTTTTATTATTAGTATTTGTGATAATTTCTTTAACAACATTAGTGTATATATACTTCAGTATTTTGTAATTGTTTGTTTGTAATTTATTAAGTTTTTTAAAATTATATTTATTTTTATGTTAAGTTTACATTTGTTATTTGTCATGAGCTCCTCAGAGGATATAATGAATTAATATCGCTTACTCGTATTATGTCATGTGTAAATATTCATTTTGTTAGACCATGGATGATTCAAATTTTTACAAATTTTGATATTATTTGTCATTTTTTCTTTAAAGTGAAAATTCATAAATTTGAAATGGTTTCCTATTTAAATATGTTTTTTAAATATCCAAGAACAAGCTATATGTAGTTCTGTGTCTGGGTTGTTCATTAAGCATTGGGTGACACGTATTGTTTCGAGTAAAGTAATATGTTCTTTGAAATGAAAATACTTATGTATTTCCTACCACATTGTTCTATGCTTTCATTGTTAATTAAAATGTGCAAGTTCTATAAGTAAAAATTTTTAATCTAAATCATTAAAGACATCTTTGACTGAATTGTAAAAGTAATCACACTGTAGTATAAGTATTACTAGTAGTTTTGAAGCAGACTTCATTCATTTATTAGAGTTTAATAAATTTGGCTCTTAAAAAAGATTAATTGTTATTAATTAATAAACTGAAAATAAAAAAAAGAACAAAATGCAAAATGAAATTATTAATCATAATTGATTGTGAAAAGTTTAGCGAGGGCCAAAAATAATCTTACAGTTTTAGCAATGCAATAAGAATTGTTTCTTGAGAAATGGATATTAACTGACTGATGACTATGAAGGACTTCTGCAATCCTCATCTTTTTTCTTCAAATTGTGTAATTAAGATCTGCAAGAAGAGATTATTAAAAAATAAGCTCATCTAAAACCACTGTTGAAACTGAGTATTTAACAGTATATTCTTAAATAGTTACAATTCTTTACGATAATAAAAGACTGGTTTTAGAGATGAACATTAGACATCTGGAGTAAAATATGAAAAAGACTGAAGTATCTGATACAGCCATTAAGAGACCATTTGGAATTTATTAGTGATGTCAAGAGTTCAGGGGCTCTATATTTTTTAGTGCACCTTTCTGTTATTCTCTGTCAATGCTACTTGTCAATGGGAACTAACAGCTGCCATTTTGAAACAAAAAGTTTTATGAAAAATTATTGCATGTGTCATTCCATCTAATGTGAAAAAAAATAAGAAAAATTAAAAAATATAAGAAAATATTGTTACTGTATTTAAGCTTAAGTTCAAGCTTAAAACAGGACCTCTCTTTGCTTGGTTAATTCTTCAACACTAATCATGTGCTGCAATTAGCTTATATATTTTTCTAATCTCTGTTAGTTTGAACACAACTATGGATTGTGAAATTAGCCAAAAATTAGATTACTTTTTCACAGAGAACAAAATGTAAACTATTAACTTTGTAACAGTTGACTTTTTTTAATCAACTTCTTAATGATTTCTGTTTGTAAATTTTTTTGTCTATCATCTTAAATGCCTCTCAACATGTTAAAATTTCATGCCTGTAATGATAACATTTCTTGCATTTGTCATTTTAAACCCAATGATGAAAAGCTCTTAACAATTATTTTTCATTATTTCTCAGTTACAATTGAATGTTCTGTAAAATGAGAAATGAGGAGTAAAAGGGTGGAGTAGCAAATCACAATTCCAAGAATGTAAGTCCTTCCACAAGTGGCAACAGCGATAATGCTAAAAACATTTGACACTTGATACTATGCTTGCATAAATAGTAATACTGATATTAATGCTCTTTGTGATTTACTGTTATTTTACATTAATTAATTGGTAATCATCATCAACAGAGATGGTTGACATGCAGTAAAATAATTACTTCATCAATTGCATGATTAAAAAATCTTAACGAGAAACATTTTCCATCGCATGATGTCTGTCTCTTGAGAAATTGAATTATTTTCTCATTAATAAATATAATTATTATTACAAAATGAAAACCTCAGTTTAGCAAGTAATTGCATTGATGTAAATAAATAATAATCCTAATTTTCTTTACAGATAACTTAATTTCTAGGAAAAAATGTAGCAATAGATGTCATTAACATTATACAGATTCATTATGAAAGAATAATGGGATTTCAGTAGCTCAGATCAAAGCATTAGGAACATTTTGAGATATTATTTTGGTAGCACTGAAAGTCTCCACCCAAAAAGTTTAACACCCATTTTAACAATTCACTATCAGTCTGTATTGTTGATGAGATGTGTCATCTGTTTAAGAAAAATCAAATTAACTTTGACATTCCTGAACTGAAGTTAGTAAGTTCTCAAAGTCAACATTGAAAAGTAAAAAATTAAAAAAAATGATTGAAATTTTAGACAACATTAGTGAAAACGAATAATTTTTAAACGATGTAATTTTTATGAAGTACTTTTCACTTTAATAGAAGTGTTAGACACAATTTGTGAATGAATATGGGAATATGAAAACTGATATGTAATTCTTTAGAAAGCACATGATGTACCTAAACTTAATTTTGTGGTTTAATGAAAAATAGTTTTCTTCTGAAGAGGATATTTTTCCATCAAATTCATTTCCAACAAGAAGCTACACTCCCACACTTCAGTGCATTCATTAGCCAAGCTTTAAATGTAAAATATTAGTATGGGTTGGCTGAAAATGCCCATCCTGTCCTCCAAAAAGTCCTTATCCAACCACATCAGAATTTTCCTTAGGATAAATTAGAAAGGATTATTTATTCACAAAGATGTTGTGGCCTGAAGCATTTAAAGGAAAAATTAAAAAAGCAATTGCAATCATAACAGTTGTATTATGTCATTTATGGCAGAAATTGAATGTAGATTGGATATTTGCCAAAAGACATAGTACATTATATTGAAATATTTTGAATATGAAACAAAATTATTTGAAATTGAGAATTTGACAATAAACATTATAACTAAGTATTTTTGTTTTTTTTTTTTTTGTTTTAATTCATGTGATAAATTCTACCATACTTTTATGATAACTGTGTATTATATAATATCATTATCATTATTGATCTTACAGAAAAAACAATAATTGTATTCACTTAATAAGTTTTTTTTTATAAGGGAAATTGATAAAATCAGATAAGTATTCAGCTGCTACATATGGATTAATCAGAGATGAAAATTACAAGCAAATTAATTAAAAGACATAATTTCATTAGACATCAAGAATTGATTTCCTAGGTCTTTGTTCATAAAGTTTTAGTGTTCTAACAACAGCAATTCATTGGGATGTTTAAATGGTAGGGTCAGTTTATTTAGAAGCATCTAATTTTCCCATGAACAGCCCTAACTTTATTAATAATTAATCAATCTAAAAATATAATTTCATTCTTAAAGAAAGTAATTGAATATAAAATTGAGAAAATTAATTAACTGATGCTCCAGCAAAATAAATAATTTCTCTAAAGTTGTAACTGTACTGAGATACAGTAGATTAATATTTAAAAATGTTGTTAATGGTTGGTTTACAGAGATCAAGGAAACTACCATATAGTGAAAATAAGTTAATTCAATTTGTTTTCATATGCTCTTATCTAGAACGTTTGGAAATGTGAAATAATAGTAAGATTTGATTCTACTGTTTGTGAAGTAAATAAATTCCCTGATTTTCACATTTTCCAACAAATTTATTTTTTTCATTTCCATGGAAAGTTTATAACATAATTTTCATTGGTACTTCTAATTCTAGAAAATTTTTCTGTCAGCATAACAGTATTTCAGTGAGGTTTTACTTTATTTTTTTAAAATAATTGTTATTTTCAAGAATCTTGAAAGCATCCTGATTTTTCTCTCCTCTTTTTTCTTGAATTTATTTAATTTTTTTATTTCCATTTTATTGTTAATAGTTAAGCGTTATCAGTTTATTTATAATACAGTAACATTTATTGTTATGTTATTTTTAGCTGGTGGTTCTGGAATTCATAGACAAATTAATAATAATTCTGAATTGAAAAAGAAAAAGAATAAATTTAATTCTAAGAAGAGCATAGAAACTGCTGGAGCAGAATATCGTTCAAAGAAAGCTGGTGGTGATATTAAAAGAAAAGGCCTCCCTGATCCTTATGCTTATTTACCGCTTCAGAAGAATATGTTAAACAAAAGGTAATTCATTAATCTGCATTTTATTTTTTCTTCAAAAAGAGATGAAATTGATAATTTTCCACATAAAGTTTCTTATCATGGTGATTATATCCTCTGAGAATATAATGAATGTGAAAACCATGAATATATTACCATGCTAAATGTACTGATACCATACAGTTGTTGTATTTAACTGTGGTTGCAACTTCTAAGATAGTTCCTGAACTAGTAACTTCAGCTGAGAAACAAGCTTTGAGGTTTTAGTTTGAACTGGATATATATGAGTTTAACTCAGCCTACTATCTATGTTAAAGATGTTTAATGGTTAATATTTTTTATCATTTAGAAGTATAGAGCAATTTGATGTGACTTTGGCTTGTTTATTAAGAATTTTTCCCCATTTCACTCCTTTGGTCATTTTTTGTGACTAATGGTTGGTTCTGGCATCAGAACCTGTTTTTATTTGATTCTGATATTAGTATTTTAATAGAGAATATTGTGCAATAAAAAACAAATTAAATCTCAAAGTAGCTATCAGATTAACATTAGGAAAAAATTTTTTTTTTTTTAACACTAGAGTACTTGAAGGGGACGTCTTGATAATAATATAGTGGGGTTTATCTATTAAAAGAAACATTAATACATGTATTGTGACCCCTTTTAAGTTATACAAAAAGTTGCAGTCTTCTTGTTCATGAAATCATTCTCTTCCAAAAAGTGTAACCATTAAATTACAAGCAACCCCATTTTCTTCCTTGGTTTGCTCTATATCAGATTCCTTCAAACTTTTATACTTAACTTTTATGTAACTATATCATATTATGTAACTATATAAGTTTTATGTAACTTTTAAGTTAAATAAAAGTTACTCAACTTTTATATAACTTATATTAAAACAATCTAAAATATACCATTTGTAAAAAGCACATTTGTGCATGTCTTATGTTTGTATAGCCCTCCATTAAATCTTTGCAGAAGAACAGTGTTTTATGTAACTATAGCATCCATAGCTTGATCCCAAACCTATCGTTTTTATTTTCAGACGTATATCTGGTAATAATTAAAAATTGAGTCTTTGTAGTCATCATATATTATATATACAGTGTTTCCATAATGTGTAGCAATTTTTCGCAGAACTTGTATATGCTACACAAATAGATTGAATTTAAAAAGGGATTTCATCTGGAATTAGTACTAAGTGAATATTTTCAACCAGAGGATGTACTGGTGAGCTGGTTAACCAATAGCTAGTTTTCAATTAATGTGGCAGGTTTCTGTATCTTTGTTCTAATATGTTCTTTTATTCTCACTTAATTTATTATCTCTGATGAAGTTTTTGACAGATTTGTTTAATTTTTTTACAAACTTTTTAAAAAAGTAGTTGTAAAAAAACAATCTAAAATATACCATTTGTAAAAAGCACATTTGTGCATGCCTTATGTTTGTATATCCCTCCATTAAATCTTGGCAAAAGAACAGCATTTTAAAAGAGAAATTACAATTATGATCAGATCCCTGATATTCAGCAACATTTTCCCAATTCTAGTCAAAGGAGCTTTAGGTTAGGTATATAAATTGTTCAATATCAGTATCTGAAACCTAATCAATAATATCATTTGCTACATTATTGTTTTGTAAATTAAACATTAATGATAAATTAATTTTTTGGATAGTCATCTATTCATTTATAGGGAGTTTGAGTGTAGATGCAATAGTAAAATATTTATCTTGAAAGCTTGATATTTAATAAAATAATTTGTTTAACACTAGAGTACTTGAAGGGAACATCTTGATGATAATATAGTGGGGTTTCTCTATTAAATGAAACATTAAATACATGTATTATGACACCTTTTAATCTTGGGGATTTTGTTTATAGAATGGAAGCAAAAAGTTATGCAAAACATCCTTGACTAATAATACTGTGCCTGTTGGAAATATTAAGAATCCACAGATTTTTTTTTTTTTATGTAAAAAATGACTATTCAAAGGAGAATTCAAAGCAAAAAAAAAACATTGTCGATTGATATTTAGAAAATTAGAAGAGGAAAACCTGTATGCTTGTAGTAAAGCATTATTGTTGGAAAGTATGATTTTATCAAAAAATTAATAGATTCATGCCCAGAAATAGTGATTCACTCTCCATCAGTAATTTAACCATTAACCACATCAGTGCTTATAAGAAACGAAAAAAGAATAAGGCTTTTAGAGACTAAGGACAAATTCCACCTAAATTTGGGAGAAATATATATCTTGCATGTAAAATCCACAATTGCCCTATTTACCAGTGTATGTTGGACATTATATAAAGTCTCAAAAAATTTAAAAGTTTTATACTGAAATTGTAAAGGGGCATAATAATCTTAGTAATTTAATTGCTAAAAAAACACAAAAATAAGAAAAACTGATATTATGTATTATTTTTCAAGTGCTATAAAGGACAAGGTTTAGAGAAGGACCAGTGATGATTTTACTAGTAATGGTGAAAAATCGTATTATTTAGGCTGTGAAATAATTGACAACTAGTACACTAGTAAACTTGGAACCAGTGCATTTGTAGAATAATATTAGTGCAATATTGATAAATGGACAATCTTCCAAGTTCATGATTGTTCATGAACTGTAACTTGTTGTTCCATCCTTATATATTTACTTCGTTGTACAAAGTAAAGGAAGTATTGTGATCGCGAAAAATTTTGGTTTTCAGATTTGAATGGAAATATAAGATTTGACCATCCCTGAATCCATTTTGACTAGTCTCGGCATGATGTCTGTACATACATATATATGTACGTATCTTGCATAACTCAAAAACAATTAGTCATATGATGTTAAAATTTTGAATTTAGGACTGTTGTAACTAGTTGTGCACCTCCCCTTTCGGTTGCAATCGACTCCCAAACTCAAAACCACAAGTGCCCTAAACACCTCTAAATCCTCAAAAATTTGGATGTTGGACTTTTTCTTAACTGCAGTAATCAGCTCATTTAGAGCTTTTCAACATATCATAAGTGGTACTTATTTTCATTGGTTCCAGAGTTATGGCCAAATAAAATTTTAATTAATGAAATATTTGGATCTTGCAAGGGAAGATACATTGGTTCAAATCAGACTTCGTCTCTTCTTTTCTTTGTTTAATTTATTTTTTTTAAATTTAAATATATTAATTTATTAATAATTATTAACCTCTGATTGTAAAAAAAAATTTACAATAAATATTGTAAAATTGACTGTTATTAACAAAATAAAATTTTATTTACTTTTAAAAATGTGACCTAATAAGCATATAAGGAGGTCATTTGGTGAAACATTTGATTATTTAATATTAATTGAAAATTATAAATCAGAATCGTATTATTTTTATTTATGTATTTATTTGTTTCAGTCTACTTGATAATAAATATTGCCATAAAATGTAGTAACCTTCTCCTGTTTTGTGTAGTTTTCATTTTGTTGATGGAAAAAAAACATAGTATTAGATATAAGACGCTCATTTATTTAAAGAGTAATTAATAGACTTTATTTTAACTTTATACTAATATTTCAGGTAAGATTGTTTAATTAATAATTTTATAAATACTAGATGTTAATAAAGACTATAATAGAATAATATTTTAGCAATTGTGTATCTGTCCACTTTATTAAAGAATTGGAGGATCATATCTCACTTTCAAATGAAATAAGTTTAAATGAAGTGCAGCAGAAATGTGTACATGTAATTTAATACAAGGAAATTATGTGGTGTCCACAACAGATTTTTTCCAGAGCAGTGGGCAGTCATTGATTAATATGAATTCTCTACTTTTCAAATGTTGCCTAATAGTTAATTGAAGGTTGTTTTGAGAATGCATGGGTTAGTCTCATGAAGCATTTATAATTGCTTTAGTTGATCTTTTTTTGTTATACTTGTAATACATTTTTTCATTTGTTTAGGAAAAAAATGAAAGCAGCTGGACAATTCAGAAGTATTATAAATCGTGCAAAGAAAGGAGCTAAGATTGGAAGAATAAACAAATTGAGGTCTAAAAGATAATTAATTGTTCTATATAAATAATAAATTATTTAAAAAGTATTGATAGTATTTTATTTCTTCAGCATGTAGCTTTTTTTTATAGGTTACCTGCAAAGGTAACCTATATCGTAACCTATCTATTATGGGTCCTATCTGACACAGAAATTCAACCCATTGATAGGATATGAACCTAGAACCTTCAATTTAGCATTAAGTAATGATATTGTTTGAGAAATCGATGAAGTATTTTTTCTATGTGCAGCAATGAATAGGTTAGGTCTGAGTCTCATTAATTTCTTTAAAGTAGCTAGCTGTTCATTATTACATAGCAGATAATTCAGCCTTCTAGCAGAATGATTTCTTTTTTATGAAAATTCAATATTACATTGATGTTACTATTTTTCCTCATGCTACAACATTTACTTCCTATAATACAAGATACTTTGTATGTTATGAAGAAACTAAGGCTTTTTCTCATAGTCTAAAGAATTGTGTTATGTAACCCAAAAACAGCACAATAGTATGAAAATTAAAATTGCTTCTGGTATTAACAATTTTTTTTTTTTTGACAGTGAAAAAAGTAAATTGTGTTTATAGTTTTTCAAATAAAAAATTCTAAAATTACAGTGGAAAATTCTCATATTTTTCTGTACCTACTTTAAAATTACAAAATTCTGTACCTACTTACCTAAAATTACAGTGGAAAATTCTCATATTTTTCTGTACCTACTTTCTGTGGTAAGAAAAATAATATTTCTGAAAACTGAAGGAAAATTTTTCAATCTTACAAGTTTACTATAATAATTTTTACTTATTGAAAAAAATTTCTGATTTAAGATTACCAATTCGGCTTCAATTAAAACCATTTCATTGCACAGAAATTATAATCATTGATTTTCCTGCTTGTGGTCTAGAGAGACCTAATGGGGGCCTGAATTTGAAAGTGGTCTAAAATTTTGTTAAAATTATTCCCAATCTAAATTAGATTAAAAATTCATGACAAAAATATTTTTTTGCTTACATTTTGCACAGGCAGGCCCTGATTAGTTATCAAGTAAAATAAAGTACTCAAATTTTTCTATTTATTTTCTTCTAAAAGAATTACAAACAGCCTTAGAGTAACAACATGTTACATTTTCTTCTGTTATTTTTGGGTAAGATAATGTGTAATATGTTCACCTGGCGGTGCCAGTGGTTGTAGCTGTTGCTTAGTGTAGTTATAGGTAAGAGTGAGATAGGCATATATCCAAAATGCTATTTCATATGGAAATGTCAAGTGTATTTATAAAGTATTAAAATTATTATAATTATAACAAATTGAAATATTACAAAAAAAAAAAATGGAATTGGAAGTGTCAAGTGTATAACCTAAATTAAGTGTATCACATAAGTCAAATTAACCTGAAGATTTAAAAAATAATTTTCCTATGCAGTTTAAAAAGAATTTTACCATTTAAAACAATAATTAATAAGTTTAATTAATCATTATTCAAATCATTTTCAATACACATTTACTAACCAATTATTGATCATACCACGTTAGTAATTTTATATATTTAACCCATTTCTTCCTAACGTTGCGTGAACACAACAGTACAAATAAATGTACGAAATTTATTCAATTTAATATTCTAATTATTTTTAATTAGAATTGAAGTCATTTTTTAGTTTGAATTCAAATGAAGTTATCATTTGAATTGTGTTATTAATTGTAAAGGATGTATAAATGTTATTGACAAGTTCAGTTATTTTATTTTTGAAAGTATTTCTTTGTTTATATGAACGGTAAATTATGATAAATCAGATGTGATGTACCTTATCAGAAGAAATAAATGTCTGTAGATTCTTAGAACCAAATATTTGTTTATGTCCACTATTATTATTATTATTATGTTTAGTGTCCTGCTAAGTCATTCTTGTATGAAAAAGGTTTTGGTTTCATTATTATTCAATGAAATGTGCAAGTGTTGTGTTGGCACAACGTTGGGAATATCATGCCATTTGAGAATAGCTGTGCTTGTAGTGTCTTTATCAAAACAGTTTGTTGCAGTCATTTCCCTAGCTTCGTTGTATATGGTTCAATTTTATTTACTGCATTTCGTATTTAAAATTTTATTAGTGCGTGAGAAATTTAAAGGTGATAGAATCATTTATTAGTTATTTTCTGACTGAATTTATTTATTAGTTTCTAGTGTGTAGTTAAGTTATCATTAAACAGCCTATAATTATTAATTTTAGTTTGTTTAAAAGTGAATTTTAACTGGAGTGTTTTTATTACGATAAATTCGTTTTTCATAATGTAAATTGTTTATTAGTTTCTAGCATGTGATTTTTTTATAGCACAACAGGTAAGCTAAATTATTTACTTATTACTTTTACAAAATGAGTTTTCAACGAGAATATTACAGAACAGCAGAAGAATTGCTCGCTGCACTCGATATCGAGCAATAGGAAGCAGCATGCAGTGTCGATGCAGTAATTATACCACCTGATATTGATGAGAATACAGATAAAGAAGACATTGATGATAACAAAATGGTTATAAATAATGGGGATGATCTCGTTCCTACAGATATTGCTGGTTCTTTTGAAGTTCATTGTTGTGTTTCTACTGAACCAACCAAATGTAAAATTCCCAAGAAAAAAGTAAAAGAACAAAAATCATGTCCAAATTGGGAAAATTCTTTACCAACTACATTAAAAATTCCAGATGATAGTGAAATAAATAAATTTGAAGAAATAAAAAACCATTACGATGACCTAACAGTTCTTGAAACTTTTACTTTATTTTTTTTAAGATGTGTTTTTGAACAAAACTATCAAATTTTCTGTATCATATGCTAAGGAAAGGAACAACTATAGCTTTTCTTTAACTTGTCCAGACAAAAATTTATTGGAATTCTCATTCTGACTGGCTACCACTCCCTTCCCCACATGTACTGGAGTAAAGACTCTGATAAAGGTGTACCACTTGTACGAGAGGCAATGCCCTGATAAAGATTCTATGAAATTAAAAGATTCATACATTTGTCAGACAACACAAAACTAGACAAATTTATAAATAAATTTTCAAAAGTCCGCCCATTCTATAACGAACTGAATGTAAAATTTTGCCAGTTTGGGGTCTTTTCTCATATAATTTCAATTGACGAGCAAATGGTACCTTATTTTCAGTGAAAATGTTTTAGAGGAAAACCGGTGAGATTCGGTTTCAAAATCTGGTGTATTGCTTCCATCAGTGGTTATGTCTACAATGTTGAGCCATACGGTGGTAAAACTGGGGAAATAAACAGTGGCTGAATTTGTTAAAAGTAGTTGAAAATCCAGAAAATCATCTTATTTTTTTTTGATAATTTTTTTAGTAGTTATTCTTTCGTAACCAAACTGTCAAAAATGAATTTCTTGGAGCTGGAACAATAAGAGAAAACAGACTACATAATATTCCACTCTCATCACTGAAAAAATTTCTAAAAGCTCCAAAAGGAACATATGAATATGTGTTCGATAAAAATTAAAATATCTTTGTGGTAAGGTGGCAGGATAATTCAGTTGTTACTGTAATAACAAATTAAGGATCAACAGAACCTACGCTAAATACAAAAAGGTATAAAAGGAAAGAGAGAAAAGATGTCTGTGTAAAACAGCAAAATATTATCAATGATTACAATAAAGGAATGGGGGGAGTATATGCTCATGATAATGTGATTGCTAATTACAGGTTCGAGTAAGAGATAAAAAATGGTGGTGGACCTTATTTGAAAATGGTATCAATACTACCACAGTAAATGCCTGGAAATTTTATATTTTAGCAACGGAAATAAAAGTAGTCAGATCGATTTCAAATCACGGTTAGTTTTGTCCTTACTTCGTTCCGCGAAAATTGAAGAACCTGATAAGAGTGACAGAAATTTACTGTTAGGACACTGTAGTAAGACTGGTTTACCTGACAGTGTATGAAAAGACACAATTGACCATATCAAGACCGAAATGAAAATAATAAAAGACGAAGGTGTAAAATGTGCCATAGTCAAACTGTTTATATTTACAAAAAATGTAAAGTATTTTTACATGTGGACTGTTTTGAAAAATTTCACAACTGCTAAAATGTAAAGGTAATTTAGTACATCAAAAAATATTGTTTTAATATTATAGAAATGAATTGTGTCTTAATAAATTATTTTTTGTAGGAATTATTTGTAAGTTTTCTGTTTACATCATTTCCCATCGTTGCGTTAAAGCACCATCATAACTTGTGGTAAACTCCCAACGTTGAGTGAACGCAACAGGTCATAACTCAAAAACTGCAAATAAGAATTTCTCTTTCATGTTTTATTTTATAAATTTGATAGTAATGTTGTAGATAAAATGGAAAAAAAATCACAAAAAATTTGGAATTGTTCTGGGAAGAAGTGGGTTAATATGCGTTAAAAATAAAGTTTTAAGAAATATATTGTATTTAAGAGATATTTTATTCGATTTTTATGAATATTTTCTATCATTTCTGGAATTATTTTTGTAATAAAATTATCCAATATAAGTTTTTTATTCTGGGGGCCTAAAATTAAATTTGCAGGAGGCCAGAAATTTGTTGTTCCGCCACTGTATATTCCAACCAGAGCACATATTTTTGGATTTCTGGCTGAAAGGTGATTTGTGGAAATTAAAGCTCTGCCTGGTGTGATGTGAAATATAAAATAAATTTTTTTATTCAAACCATAAAAACATTTACACAGGATTCTCGCAAGGTTGGCTTCTTTCCAATTCATTACAACACTTAAGCATCAAATAATCCTGGAAATTAAATATGGTTTTAACATCATTTGCTTATGGTAAAACTAGCCAAACAGGGCTAGAACTGCAGAGCTCACTTCACTCACCGTTACCATCTTGTTTGGGGGCCGCACCTCCTGTACCCCTGCAGAGCTTGCTTTGCTCATCATTCCCATCTAGCCAGAGTGCTCTGCCCCCTGGATCCCCACAGTGTTAGTTACCTTCAGAGTTGTAAGAAAAATACTGATAACAGTTAAAGTATTTAGGTTTCATAGAAGCTGCAAAAGAAACTAAATCACAAAAGACAGATTAGTAGTAACTAAATAATACACAATATAATGACTGAGTGAATAAAAAATAATTACTTTTACTGGGTATTTTTTCAGTAAATATTACAGTTTAAATGACTAAAGAATAAGTAATTGTTCAACACTTTAAATTCCGGTACTATTTTTTTTACTTAACCGACATTTATTGAAACCCCATAAAATTAGTGATTTTTTTCAGTAAATACTTTAAAAAGGAGTGAAATTTTTCAGTTATTTAAAATCATCAGTAATTATAGGTTTTTTTAGTAATCTAAGGCCCATACTGAAAACTTCTTTTGAACAAGAGAGATGGCTGTTTTCATAAGAATATGCAAACCTAAAAACTTTAGGGTGGGTAAATCTGTAACTGAAGATAGGTACAAGTAACTGGTTCGTTTATACAAGACATGTGTGGAATACTTAAGTAATTTGTTTTTACTAAAATATGCATTTTCTAGACATTCTATTAATGTTTTACTATCTATTGTAATTTTTATAATTATATTAAAATATTTTTTATCTACATTACCATGATAAAGTCATTGTTATGAAAATGTTCCTTTATCACCCTGACATTAAAAAAATTTTTTTTGTAACACATATCCAACTTTCATTCCATGCCTTTTTTTAAGCAGCTGTTGGAGTAGTTTAGCTATGGAGTAATTTTTTTATGGAATTATAGTAGAAATACTAAGTTAAAACATGATCCTTAATTAAAGCTAATACAGTAAATTACGATTAAAATAACTTGACTTATGAATAGGCGTTAACATTAATTGTGAGTATATAATGCATAAATAAATCAGAGCTGATGGGCACAACAGTGTCACAATGTACAGAGAGTTAATGATGTAAGTAATTGTGGCCCCAATGCAAGACTGCAAGAGAGCTATTAGGACCGCAACCTCTAAAATATGGAGACCGCACAAGAAAGTCATTTTGGTCTGTATTGCGGGACAAAAGAGAGCAAAGAGTTAATTGATGTTTTTGTAATAAAAAATAAAAGGAATAATAAAGAATAGCAATATACAAAAATAAGAAAAAAATAGGTCAGTTCAAGCCTGGTTGATCTAGTTAGTCTTATTATGGACTGACCACAACAGATATACAATTCCACAACTACCAGATGGTTGTTGTTGGTCCTGTCATAATTTTCTATTTTTTTTTTTTTTGCATATTTTTTACTTTCAGAAACATGGCTAAGGGAAAACTTATTTATTCCTTTTGTGTAATACAAAAAACGGTAAGAAAAATTAATTCAGGACAAGATAATTTGCTAATGAAAAACTTTTAACTACCTGTTTGGTGGGGGATTTCTTCCTAATTTCATTCTGTAAAGCAGCATTTTTAATTCTTTGTGTTCTAATCAAGTTCGGCTTCCTACTTCATTCACATTTATACATATCATCTTCTGAAGTAATACCTTACAGTAGTTCCGAAGGCTAAACAGAAAAAATTAAGTTTGGCTGTTCAGTAAGAACCAGTCAGTTACAGATAAAGCAACCAATTTTTTTACCTATTTTTCTTCCTTTTCTGAACATTGACCAGTAACTTCAATAGACATGCTCAGAGATGATTCTTCATCTGCCACACTTAATTTGTGATGTTTTTGTTTTAACAATCCCAACAGCAGTCGTGCCTAGTATTTTACTTACAGTAGGGTAAATAAAATAGGGTACAATAAATAGTACCTGATGCTATTTACCATAGGTAAATAGTAGGGTAGTTCATCTTCAGCTCATTAACAAATGCAGCTCTATTGCATTTTGCTTTTGTTATTAAACATCAAATTGTGTTTCACTTTCACTGTTGCTAGACATTTATTATATTAAGTATCTATGTCAATAAAGGAATAAGTTCCAAGAACAAACTGCAGGAATAAACAACAAACATGATAACGTAGCGACTTAACTGACAAACAGTCTGCAAGATGAATAATTTTATCAGTAATTACTGAACATAATACAGTACACTACACAAAATATGAATTCCTTAAAGTTATTACTCTTCACTAATAGTAAAATGTTATCGTCCTAACTGTAAGTAATTATTGTACTTAATCAGTATTTACTATACTTGACCAGTAATTTCGTCAAAGTAATTACTGATTTTTATTCACTTCCCTAATATGAATAACACATAAACCATGTTGGGGCTGACATGGCTTTCATGAAAGTATATCTAATAAAGTTTGTATATAAGCTTTTTATTTAAAAATCAGTCATTCTTTCTAAAAACAATGAGGAAATTCCTCATGATGTAATAATGGTAAAATAAATACTTTAATATAAAATAAATACATTTAATATTCTATATAGATTATACATTTATATTCTGTTAATAAATTTTAAAAATAGTTAAAAACTTTTATAACACCTTTTTTAGTAAAAATTCTAAATTGTTTAGTTCCATTAAATTGACTGCACAAAAATCTCAGTCTTTTGTAAATGTATCCATACAAAATTTATAGTTCAAAAAAATCAATTCAATGAAATCCAACATTCCAGTTTAAAATACTGAGGATTATAATTAATATATTAGAATTTTCTGACATACCATTCTACATAACAAGTTGCTTAGAAAATTCAGACAGCCTCTACAGTGGAATCGGGCAATGATAAAGTGAAAGCGTTTTTCACCTTAAAAAAAAACATATGGTACGTGCCTCGGTTAATAAATTTTGCACATTAGCATGGTACACGAAGATAAAAGATACTTTCTAGTTGGGCATGATAGCTAAAATCTCCCTATACAAACCTGAGATAATTTGTTCAAATCCATTTACCCGTTTGTTTTCACTAGCAGTTAAAATGGAATCGAGTATGGTAAATATGTCAACAGTTAAAACAGCGCACAGTGATTGAATCTTTAATAGCAGGAAATATAAATCCTACAAAAATTTTTCATCGTTGAAAAGCGGTTTGCAGTAGTGAAGCTTGACAAGATTACACAACTATAGTCTCCTTTCGTGAGCACCAAAGTACTAGCAGCTATACGATTTGTTATTGGTATTTAGGACATTAGTGTGAGGGTGTACCCACTACTGTTCCGAGTATGGTAATTTCAAGTTGTGGCTTGATACGATTTTCTATATTAGGAGTATGATTTTTATATTTGTTTCCGGTACCAGGCTGAACGTTCCAGAATTGTTAGGGAACTTGAGAGAGTAAATTCCTTTCTAGACCTATGGGTAAATTGGAAGACCTGAGAGAATGGACCATTGTAGCTGGCTTCCTTTGATTTCTCGTCCTGTGTAGATTAGCTGAGTGGGTATAGAGTAGAACCTCAGGTGGTTAGGGACTACCAGGGCTTTTGTAGACGTATTGGCATCGGGTCATGGTTAGATTAGTCTAACAATAAATTGTAGTGAACAAATTTTTGATTGAGAACGAAAGATTTGCTTACGGCTGGATGGTGACTGCACTGCCGAGGGCAGGGTCCCATGCAGCCATGAGGTGTAGCGCTATCCAGACGGGGGCAGTTAGGTTTGTAACCGCTGTCGGCGAGGCGGGAACTATACTGCCGAGGGCACGGTATGCAGCTGTGAGATATAGGTACGTATTTATGAGAGCAGATATGATAAAAGTAAATGTCACACAGTAGTGAGTTTCATTTAGTTTAAATTGTAGATAAATTTCAGTTAATCTGGTCGAGTCCAACCGAGCAACATTTGATTTCTTGGTGTGTTTAATTATCTAGCTTACCGATAAGAAATGAGACAGTCACAAGTAGCTTAATAAATTAGAGGACTAGGCGCAGGATTCGGGTTTCCGAAAATTCGGTTAGCTAGTTCAGAGGTCAACGCGTAGGACAGAATGAGATGTCCGAAAGAAGCCTACAGCGAAGGCAAAGGCTGAGTCACAACTCACCGTTGTACATGTCTACCGAGGTATTTTGCATCGGTGGCATCCCAAACGAGGTCAGACTGATGACTGTGATATGTCATCAGTTGGAGAATCAGCAAGACAACTCCTGGTAAAGCTCATTAGAGCTAAAAATGGAATCTGTACGTCACAAGATGTGTGTCTTCTCCTACGGGGGTTGGGATGTTGACAGGAGTGCTGTGAATAGGTGGGAGTTGAAATTTCACGAATGTGAAGCTGGTAAAGCGACAATTGAGGACGCAGCAGACGATCAGTTTCTGTATCTGATGAGAAACTTCGAAAGGAGGGGAACTATTTGCTTTAAAGTGACCAGCAAATCACCTATTCTGTTAGGCATAGTTAAAGAACGAGTAGGCCACATTATCGAACAGTTGGGTTGCCGTAAAATCTGTGCATGATGGGTAGCGCAAACGGGACGGATGAACACAAGCAGTCGCGTCAAATGTTGCTAAAAACGTTTATAGTGCTATCGTGCCGAAGGAAATGACTCCCTTTTCAATATTGTAACCGGGATGAGAGTTGGGTACATCAATACGACCTGGAAAGGAAATGCAAAGCATGGAATACAGACATTACAAATCGTCAAACTCAAACCTCGGCGAAGAAACGTTTTTTGACAGTAATATAAACAAGTTTATGTGAGTGAGTATCTAGAACAGTGAAGGTGAGTATGGGACGACTGTAAACTCCGAACGGTACATCGATACGTTAAAACATCTCATATGACGAGTATGTCGCATTCGAAAAACTACCATGCCCATAATCTTGCAACATGACAATGTGCGGCCTTGTACGTAAATAATTAAAATTACAGATCTAATCATTTTTCACTAAGAAGATAAGCCATTGGGCATAATGCTCCTTCCTGATTTTTCTTGTTTAAATTCAACTTCATGAAAGTTTGTTATTAACCTTCGTATTCTTGAATAAAAATATTTACATGAAAATGACAATCTGAATTAGAATTTCCTTATCAGAGGCAGTCCCTCGGTTCGTTTTTATACAGTATATCACATACACAAAACCCCATATGTGCCAAAAACCATAGAATATACCTCAGATCAAGGAAAATGGTTCATAATGAGAAAGAGATTATCTCTATTTAGGGAACTATAAAAAGATAAACACACCTCCTGAATACTTAAAGGCTCCTCCAGATATGGGTGCTTCAATTCCTCAGAAAATTGGGAGTCTTCACCCATTACAGAGCAACACTCAACTGATCAGTGATTTTGCTTTGGCCTGTTAAAATAATTATATGCTTCAAAAAATTGAATTAAAATTTCTGGCATGATCAGAAAGTTTCATTTCTTCAAAAATGAATTATGTAATTTGATCAACAAAATTATGCAATTCATTCCTGCCTTTTTTTAAATTCTACAGAGTTATAAAATCAATTAGATATTTAATGCCAAAGATAAATTCAATAATTATATTAAATTGAACGGAAAAAAAAAACTAATTTGGTGCGTGCATCTACAATGCCTGGCGAGATTTGAACGTGACAACATCTTCTCGGACTTAGTGTTTGAAACGGTTACTGTCGCAATTATCGAACAAAATAAACTGAACATCTTTTTACATATTTCTTTTTAAAGAGTTTATTAATTTTTGCGTTCGAGCGCACTCCGATCAACAGAGGCCCGAACATGCACAAAACCGCCCGAAGCCCGCGTTACGGCTTCGGGTAACGGATTTATTATCGAATTTCGGTGAATGCCTCCTAGCTCACACCGATTTATTAGACGTCACGTGGAAATTGCTTCCATCTAGATATAAAGAGAAACATTATTACACATGCTTAAGTACTACAGTTTATTTTAGTGACAGAAGCAAAATGTTAAAAAAGGTTTCTAAAATTACAGAAATAATTAATACTTGATGAATGTAAAATGTTTAGGGTAAGTGTTTTGGAGTTTAAAGTAAGAAACAAATTATAATAACTGAAGTAAACTAATTAGTTTCTTATATATGCCACTTAAATATAAAAACCATGTTTTTTTTTTTTTTTTTTACCTCCGGAATCACCGTTAAGGTATATCTTCAGAGGATGAGATGAATGAATTGCAGCGTGTGTGAAAAATGCCAAGCCTCACCGGGATTCGAACCCGAGATCTCCGGATGAAAGACCGAGACGCTACCACTCGGCCACGGAGGCTGGCAAAAAAAAACAAAGTTAATAAATCGGTAATAGTACTGTGGTTTTTACTTATTTTTTTTTATTATCGGCATTGGCTTCGGTCATTAGCCATTAATCCAGATAACATAATAAGAAATTGATCGCAATGATGATTTTGTCCGTGAACTCCCGAAACCGCATTGCAGTCGTGTGTTGACATTTTTCATTTTTACATTGGCTTCATGTGCAATGTAACGTATGCAAAAGCAATCATATATTTCTTAGTTCACTGCCATTTTCTGTTAACATTTCCACAAAGTCGCTTTGCTGATATTTTAACTGACAAACAGCCTTGGTTCCGTCGGTTTGTAGCAATGTATTGCTATTCACAAATCTCACTACTTTTTCTGTTTTAAGTGTCTAATTGTCTGTTAACTAACTAAGCAGATGTTAAATCAAAGTGAGCATAGTAGCGAGTTGTAGAACAAATATTTTTTTATTTTTTATTTTCAAGCTTTGTTTTGAAAAATTTTCTTTAAAAAAAATTATTAGGCTATTGCTGTTTTAACATACTAATTATCGAAATAAGGTTAAAATGTGCATTTAATTATGATAATTTAAGTATTTAACACTAAAAGATCTATAATGAACGCAGGACTAACTTCTCTGAGATAAAAATTAAATTCATAAACTCTAAACTTCGTCTCGTTCATTAACAGTTTATACCAGTTTTTATAAGCTTTCATCAGTTCTTTCATACATATCATCTTCTGAAGTAATACGGTGGTTCCGTAGGATAAACAGAAAAAGAAAGAGGGCAGTTACCTAAGCTGGCTCGCTGTTAACATTCTAGATAACAGTGAGGACGTTCGGCGCCTAAAGCTGCTGCACGTATTGGATTTGCGAGGATCTTCGAGATTTGGTGAATCGGCTACTTTGGGACATTATGTTTCGATTTGTTTCTACATTTAGTTTTATTTTGATTATTTATCCTAGTTTGATTTGTTTTTGTGATATTTTCTGTAATTATAAGAATAACTTCTTGTGTTATTTTTACATGTTTAGATTTGATCTTTATTATATACTTACGTGTACCATATAAGATCTGTTTACAAATGGATACATGAGTATGTATTTATAATTCTTGCTAGATTTCAATGTGAAATGCCATTTATTTATTGTAATCAAATTTACTAATGGTTGTGGCTAATTGGTACTGATTGTAAATATAAATAACTCTTTTTGGTAAAAAAATCATTTCTGAGACTAAGAGCAAGTGATAGCTAGTAAAGAATAAAATTGTACTCGATAGAGAGCTCTTCTCGTTTGTTGTACGTCTATACTTTCTTGCATGTTATCGTTCGAAGTTTAAAGCAGTGAAGTGATTACACGAATGTTTGTGTTTGTTTTATTTCATAACCTAAAACTTGTCTCTGAAACAGTCGTATTAGTGTTAGAACAGTGTTGAATGTTGTTAGGCTTTTAAGTAGTTATATTTTGAAATAGAAATTACCGTATTCTATTTATAGAATTTGGAACTGACCGTTGTGTGTTTATTCAAAAGAGTTGAACTAGTAAGATTTTGTTTTGTATTAATTTCATTTTGTTACATTATAACCTACAGAAAAATGGAAAAACCGCAAAAAATGCCGAAAGTTGCTAAGGTAATTATGATTATTATTTTTATATAGTGAAATTTTTATTTTAATTTTGTTATGAATGACAATATTAAAGGTATAACGTTTATTATTGTTTTAACGTATCAGTTGATTGAATTTATGAACTAGCATGAATTTGCAAAAGTTTGCTAAATTAATGTTTTTATGTGGATTATATTTCCAACATGAACAGAAAACCAATTATTTAATAAATACTGCTAGATCTAGTGATTCTAAAAACGTCCAATGTTTAATTGCCATTGCTAATAACAGTACTACCTGTACAAACGGCTTTATAGATTTTATAAACATTTTAATCCTAATATTGAGATTGACACATCAACTTGCATAAAAAATAATACAGAGATATGCAGTAATAATTAACTAATATTGCTATCTGTAGAAGAGTTGACGTTTTATAACCAGTAGTTGAAATTACCATATGTGATTGCATTTCAGGATGTTTTTAAGATGCTTCAAATTTGTGTAAGATATGATAGAATTATTAATGGAAGTCCATAGATTGTAAAATTTGCACACAGAACACACAGGACTCAATTTATATACACTTATTGTTGAGGATAAATTTACTATATTTTATAAAATTTTTAAAGAAACTGATATTTCATATTCTTAAACAATTTTTAAAAACAATTATAAAATTCCCAATAATTAGTAGTTCATGGAATCTGAGGATATACAGGTTATGTATAAGGGATCTTACTATCCGACCTACAACTACCAGTCAAAAGAAAAATGCTGTTAGAGTATTAGTAAATTAAATATATATGAAAAATAATTAGCGAGTAGAAACAATAATATTATTTAAAATTGTAAACTTTTGAAACATTTAAGCCAAATTTTATAAAAAACATTTTTAATATATTAAAGATGCTTACAACCACATTCTTAATATATCGCTACCTAATTCTAAAAAGCTGGTGGTAAAATCAGCTTTTTTTTTTGTCTCTACACCCCTGGGCTGGTCCTCCAATTAAGTATGGCTCAACCCAGGAGCATGTCCTTACCTGTAGAATGGGCCTCCCCACCTACCAGCAGACGTCTGGCTGGTAGGTCAGCTCATCCCCGGTCAAATCTTACTCTATGTACCGTCCCTTATTTTACATCCTTAACCAGTTTTCTTTTTTTGTATTTTCTTTACACTTACTCTTCAGCTACTCAGCAAGGTATTCTTCTAGCCAATCATTGGAATTGACACACCTATGTGTGTCGACCCTCCTGACTGGGGCTATCCACCTTGCTTCTGGGCTGAAGTTTAATAATCCAATCTTCTCTCCTCAGCTTACTTATCTTTTAGTTCTTCGAGCTAGCCAATCAAGTTTACAGCAATTGTTTCCGGATACCAACATATCCTAACAGTATCCTCAGGTATTAGATCACGAGTTTCAGCTGCATCTCTATAATCATCCCACTCCTAACACTCGAAAAAAGTGTGTTCAGCTGTATCAGCTCTGTCGCAATACATGCATTTGGGTCCATCCCACTTGTCCATTCGATGTAGGTATGCATTGAATGATCCATGGCTAGTGAAAAGCTGCAATTAGTAAAACCCCACATCTCCAGGTGTTCTACTTTTTCCACCTTCCAACTAGTCTCTTGGTCCAGACAGCTTTTTCTCCAGATATTCACTGGTCCTTCCATTTCACAGTAGCATGCTAATGTGAAACATTCAGATTTGTCAACTCTCTTATATCTCCAATTACATACTTTGATCAATAGGGAGAATCCCAGATAAAACACATAGCCTCATATGAGACCATCGTAAAAGCAGCAACTACTCCAAGCTGTGAGACCTTCTATGGGCACTTACCAATCTCGTGAGATTTCAGTTAATTCCAATTGTAATACCCCAAACAGATGAGGCATAGAGTATTATTGATGAGATAGTCTACATGATAATTCTTCTTTTGGGAGCCCTAGGTGCCGCTTGCATAGACATAAATCTACTCAAAGCCTTCATTGTTCCTTCAACCTTTTGATATACATATAGGATGTGGTCACTAAATTGATACGACGTATCCAAAAGACTTTTCTTTTAGACCTTCATTAGATCTTTTAGAATTGCAGTTGGTGTACTGTTTGGTCTCGGATTATTATTCTTTAAATAATTAACAGTGTATAAAATATTATCAAGATTAAATCTCCCTTGTTCAGACATGTCATGCGAGTCAGCTATGGTCTCCTCAAGAGGGAAAAGTCTTGCCACAGCACTCTTAGCTACGTCCTCTTATAGTAGTGGGAGATGCCTATCTAGCCACTTGATCACAATCCTATATGCTTGACACCCAAGGATCATCATCCAACTCTTCACAAAGGGCCTTCCATTTCAACTTCTTTCCTATTTTTATCTCAAAGTGGAGAAGTTTCCGCTTTGTTATTATTTTGTAATTCTTGATATTTCTTTTCATGAACATCTCTGAGAGATTCAGGAATCATTTGAATTTTAAGGAGACTCTTCTCACCAAACATCAACTTTGTGTGAAGTTAGTCTATGAGATAGTTCTCTGATCCTAGTTTTAATTCTTGGATCATTTACCACCAATAGTGCACTGGAAGCCTCATCGTCTAAAATTTGCCAGTAGCATTGGTCCTGTTTCCACTTTTCATCCATGATAGCAAGATCTAGTACCGAGGAGTGTCCCCTCACCTGGTAGGTAGGTATTTGATCATTCAAGCCAAAAAAGCATATTCTGTTGCATAAATTTGCTGGTCACACCTCTCCTGTTGGTATAATCACTCCCTGTTAACACAGACTTGCCATTAAAATCTCCTAATACTATCACCCTCTTATGGGATCAAGAAATTAGATTTTGTATCTTGTTTGTATGCTCAGAATAGCTAATCACATCACAGTTAGGAGAGATGTATGTACCTATGACAATTCCATCAATAACTTTGATAGCCATGAGACCTATATATCTGTGGAAAAGTCTCCATCCAAACCCACCCCTAGTATCTTTGATCGTAACATTTCCAGTTGCATCAGAACACCATACATTTCTGGCAGCAGTATACTTGTTGGGCTCAGTAGTCACTATAAAATGTGCTTAGTGTCTTCTTGTAATCTCATCTATTAGATCATGCGAGAGAACATTACGATTAGTATTTTTTTTTTTTTTTTTCTTTATCTGTTTAGCCTCCGGAACTACCGTAAGGTATTACTTCAGAGGATGAATGAGGAT
>JAAAKQ030491276.1:0-41781 GCA_010016005.3 Zanna intricata
TTCACACACGCTACAATTCATTCATCTCATCCTCTGAAGATATAACCTAACGGTGATTCCAGAGGTGAAAAAAAAAAAAAATTAAGAGTGGTGTGTTAAAATTTGTTTTACATATTTTTTATTTATTTATGTGATTGTAATGAACTATAACCAAAAAGTAGGCAACGGGATGTACTGATCACTAAGGGAAAATCCTGATTCATTAGCATCAATTTCTAGAGCTAAATTTAAAATTTAACTTTTGTTATATCAATTTTCATCATTCAAAAAAAAAAATATTTTTACACAAGAGGTTAATTATTAGTAGGTAATTTTAGAGGTAATTTAGAGGTAATTTTAGACATCTAATAATCCCATTCTGAGGCGCCGCCTGCCAGGGCAACCCACCTGGAGGGTCTAGCTGTGGAGGTGTGCTGTAGACATGCCCTGCAGCTAGTACAATAATAATTATTTATTCATCTATGAAATCTATGAAAACAACAAGAAACCTAAAAAAAACTCCCTTCAAAGTAAAATAAAAAAGATTACACAAATTTAATACAAGTATATTTTATGAAACAGAGGTTTATAGATCTGATAACTACATACAAGAAGCATTTTTCCACCATCACAGACAGTAATGATAATACTTCTAACATTAAAATTTAGAAAATGAAGTTAACTCAGGTTTGCTTAATGAATACTTCCAGCCCAGTACACTGAGACGTTTATTTGAAAATAAAAACAAAACCATAATAGTTAACCATGTACTTACAAAGTACTATCAAAAAACATTATTACTTCTACAAAATAATTCTTTATGAGAGTTGGTTTTTTAATTACAACATTAAAATAAAGTTATTATATACACTGTATTATCAATATAAATAAATTTATATAACCTATTTATCCATATAAATAAAATACACAACTTGCAAGTATATGGGGGCTCAGTTTAGGCCAATAGTATAAATGAAAAACAAAAATAATAATTATAATTTTATAAAAAAATATTTTAAAACCCAAGCAAAAAGAAATTAAAAAAAAAAAAAAATTGAAAAGTACATAAAAGAGAAAATATATAAAACTAAGGACCAGAAGTAATTATAAAAAATAAAAATATTTGGTAATACTTAAATATATAATTACAGTATGTTAATTAATTAGAATAGTTAATAAAATTCCTTGACCTGACAAACAGGATATACATTTTTATTTAAACCAAGACAGTTTCGTACTGAATTAGATTATTCAGAACTAGATTCACAAGAATCAAAGCAATTTGTTTAATGAAACATTAAAATGCCTACATTGATCTTTATCAGGGAATAAATAAATGATAAATTTCTCAGACTCCTTACATTAAAATACAAATGATAATTTAAATAAATACTATGACTAAGGGCCAATTAAATCCTATGAAGAACTGTAAAAAGAAGTGTACCACACCTATGTATTAAATAAATCTTTTATTTTGATCGGTATGTAATAATAGATTATATGGATCATAAAGGAATGAATAGATATGCTAGTCCATGGATAAAAAAAAGCTGCTACAGCATTTGCCTGGATGAATCAAGAAAAATCATGGCAAAACCTTTATTAGAGCAGCATCACAAAACCCACAATTGTAAAAAGAAATGAAAAGACATGACTAAAGTTAAAATTAATTATTTTACATAAAAATAAACAAAATAACATTATGGTAAACACAAACATACTAAATATAAAAAATAGTCCACAATTCAGAAGGTATTAATGAAAATGATTTATATAATGAGAAAAATTTGAAGGTATTTTTTATTCAAAATAAACAATGATGAAAAATAACATTTATTAAATGTATATATATATATATATATATATATATATATATATAAATATATATATATACACATGTGTAATATAAGTAAACATCACAAACGTATATACATAATGACCTTGAATGGAGATAAAGAAAATTAAGGATTTAAAAAAAAATTTTAATTCGTATTATTTGAAAAATTTGATGACAATAATAAAATTTCTAAAAAATAACTGTTTAATTGCAGTTGAAATAAACTGATGGAATGATTTTTAAACAAAGTGGTAATTGATTAAAAGTGGCAGTGGAAGAATAATAAGACAATTTCTCATAAACCGAAGTATTGTGTTTAGTTATAATAAGAAGTTAGTTTTTTTTTATGTACTAAATATCAGTTTACATTATTCATATTAGTGGACAACCAACAATGACAGCCAATTTTTATATGTTGAAAACTTGTTTTAACTTTTTGCAGGACCACCAAGATACATTATTATTAAAAAAAAATACAAAATAATAATTTAAAAATAAAAGCAAAATAAATATTTAATAATGATAACATGCTGAGCATTTTATTAAAGTGCTTCAAAAACAGTAATTTTTAAACTATTTTCTAATTTTTTTGTAGTAAAATTTTAAATGCAGATCATGGACATCCTGAATAAAAAAGTGTTATAGGTTGAAATATTTTCCATAATCCTAAATATTTCTTATATTAAAACTTCCACACACCCACATGCCATATACTTACACACGGTATATAAGTTATCAGATAACAAAGTTTTTGCAAGAAAATATTTCAACAACTATTAATTTAAACAAACAGAAAAATATAAATTTAAACTCTCAACACATATCTTCACATTCCATTTAAATTGAATTACTAGTAACTATGAAAATTACAATTAAAAATTTTTCTTATGTTTTCCAAACTGATTTTTTTCAATTTTTCATTACATAAGTAATTATTAATATAATTCAAAGGTATGATAAAGGAGTAGAACAATCGTTAACGAAAACAATCTTCACAGACTTTAATCTATAAGTGAAGATTAATGAATAAATAAGTTTAATAATTTTTTTTATTTTTAACTACAAAATGAGAAAAGGGCCTGCATCATTAACAGATCTTAACAAATAATTTATTATACATACATTAATTCTTCTTGACAATAATCAGTGTTCACTAAGTCCTTTGGACATGATTATTTAAGTGTTTCATAACAGAACACTTAAATTATAATCTACAACTTCTGCTGAAATTAAATTTTCCACATTTTAAACATAATTTTTTTTTACATTATATTCAATTAACATCTGGGGTGTAAAATTTTACACTAAAATATATACTGAGAAGCTACCCAAAAAAAAGCTTTTTAAAAAAAAATCATTCAAAATGAACTAATTACTTTGTTGTTTTATCAAATTACACATTTATGGAGATGTTAGTAGTATCTTTGTTTAGTTTATTAATTACTATTTAAAGTAAATTGGTAGATACATTTTGTTCTTCTTTATGTTACTTTTGTAATACTTTTAATGTGTTTGCAATAAAATGAATAAAGTTAAAAATCTACCAGTAAAACAACTTAAAAAAAAAAAAATGTAATTTACATTTCTTTAATATAACCCATATGAAAGTTATGTTTTGTTATATCCTTCAATCCTTTTAAATACCTGCATAAAAATTCATCTCTGGGGTCTTTTCTGTTTCTCCCCCATAGTGTTAATTTTTTTTTCTTTAAATGCTTATATTTAATGTTGGATATTTTTTTTCACAATGCCACTTTTTTCAATTTTTTGTTTCAAATCAGTGGGTATTTGGAAATATTTGCAGAGAAATTATAAATATAAACTAACCAAACTTAACCTACACTTGTTTCGTTCACTAACCTATATTTTTATTTCTACTCATCGATTTTATTCAAACATGGATCTTCTAAATGTACCTTAGAGAGGTCCAATATAAGCAGCATTATACTTACAATTATAAATATAAACTAACCAAACCTAAACTATGCTCGCTAACCTTGACTAGCGAGCAAAGATTGGCAGAAAAGGCTCCCACGTTTAAATATGAACAATTACTAATACCTAACATAAGAAAACCATTGTGGGGGAAAACAGAAAAGCTTCCATCTTTGTTACAAAATGTAATAGTAATGGCACATTATCAATCAAGTATTGATATAATGATATTTTACACCTGATTATAAACTACAATGAATTAATTATCCAATCTTGTGTTTACCTTCTTAATTCCATACTGTGTTATTTAGTTTCAGTGATCTACAGATAGTGGTTTACTAAGCAAGAAATAGCCTGCTGTATGTATTCTACATTAATTCACTCTTTCATTTTCCCTTAATGCTATTCTCAGAGGCATCTATCAGTTGTACCATCTTAACCCACCAAGTTGGTCTAGTGGTAAACTCGTCATCACAAATCAGCTGATTTCGAAGTTGAGAGTTCTAATGTTCAAATCCTTGTAAAGGCAATTATTTTTATATAAATTTGAATACTAGAATGTGGATATCAATCTTCTTTGGTGGATGGGATTCAATTCAACACAGATCTCGGGGATAGTCGACCTGAGACTATACTTCATTTACATTCATACATATAATCCTCTGATATAATACGTTACGGTAGTTCCAGAGGATAAACAGAAAAAGAAAGTTACCTTCTTACTCAAGATGATATTCCTACAACATTATTTTCTATCTTTACCTTAGAGATGAATCTCTGTGTTGGAAATAACAAAAACTTCTCTCCTATGTAAAAACTGTTGCAGTTTCACATGCAATAACAACTACTCAATTTTATCAACATAAAATTTTTTATCTACTGGATAAGCAGGATTTTTTTATACAAAACTATTTTTGGTATACTGTTCTTTTTTCTATTTTATTTCTTTTTTTTAATAGGCAATTTTCAATAATAGCTGCCTGGAACTGCATTTGATAACGAGAACAAAAAATTAAGTGATTTACATAAACAACTAAACAAAAATTGTCTCATATACTTCTGCTGAATTTGTCTTCACAGGGAATTGAATTTATCAAAAATGAACTACCCTTTGGTTGGAAAAAATTATTTAACTAAAACAGATAATTATTTATAATTATGCATTGCAACTCTGAATAATTTTGTTAAATATTCAAGTGTAACACTCTTATCATTGACAAATACTTTTTTCAGCTTTTTAGTTTTTACAGTAAAGTATATAAAGTAATTTACATGCTCCACTTAACTGGTTTTATTGAAATAAGATGAAAAAATAGGGATTGTAATTAAACTACCAAACCATCACCTAAACATCTCATACATTCTATTAACTTACTAAGTACTAGTTGAACAATAGTTCATTTCCAAGAAAAAATATGTAAGATACAATTTTAACCATTAGTTATGTAATTTCAGAAGGGAACTGAATATAAAACAGTGATCTACATGGCACTTTAAATTTAGAAAAAAAACATTTGTTTTTCCAAATTACAAATTTGTAATTTATAATGAAAAACTATTGAAGTTCATAAAATGAATAATTACTATAAAAACAATCACAGTGACATGTTGAAGGTGAATATTATTACTGATAACAAGAATACATGTTCATATTGACAACTGCATTAATATTTCTTAAAATGAGTATTACCTAACCTGACTACAGCTAACAAAATTTATATAATAAAATGATTGTTAAAACAACAAATTTTTAAATTAGGTTACAGTATTTGAAATAAATACTTTACATATTAAATGAGTTATGATGCAAATTAGGAACTAATTTTTTTATAATAATGAAACAATAGTACACACTAGAGTATTACCAGTTTTACATAATTTGTAATTCCTTGGTCATAAAGTGTGGTGTATCAAATCAAAATGATTTAACTCTGATTTGGTGATGCAGGTTACAATGTTTAGTGATAATTTTTTTGGTTACAAATACATATTGTGGCCATAAAACAAATAAACAGCACTTGCATATTGAAGGACACCTGAATACGAAGATAAATGATAAGAATCCAAAGATCAAATAGAAAGTGAAATCACGAAATTAGGTCAAATGCTAATAGAATTGAAATCATATAAAATTTAATACGGGCAAACATTTTCTATGTAAAAATGTCTGAAAGAAAGTAATTCTAACAAATAAATTTAATTATTTTTTAATGATATAACTTGTTTGAAAATTTAAAAAGGACATTTTTCTTAAGTTCAATCTCTTCTTCAAAATATAGCATCTTTCATTCAATTTTTCTAAAAATTGGTAGCTCAAAGCTCTGCATATGGGTGATTATACACATTTTTGTTTGAACTCTTAATCTATTGTAGAGACACAAATCGAAAAATACAGATACACAAATACTGTTTTGTAACTTTTTATTTAAATGTCGACACTTCATAGTCTCCTGATTCCAGAAATATAATCATCCAGGAGAGTAGGGTAAATTGAATTTAATACCATGTATTCTTTCTGTTATATACCACACAATAATAGCAAAGGAAAGCAAAAATCAGAAGAAACTCTAGCAAAAGAAAAAGGAAAGAAACTCTAGGTATCTCATTAAATAAAATTTAAGATTAGGAAAAATTTAAACAATTAGGCTGAGACTAAGAAATGGCTGATTTACTTTATTTTATTTTTTAAGTACATAATTTTCAAAACAAAACAATAAACTTAAAGGCAAATAGAGAAATTTTAATAAACAAATAGATTTTAATTTTGAAATACTTATTTTAATATTTTTTGAAATACTAATTTTAATCTGCAATTCGTTTATTTTTACTATTTTATTATAAAATGAATGATGCAAAGGATTGTTGCCAATATGCAGTGTTGTGCCCTCTAAACATAAAATGCCATGGTATATTTAAGTTCTTATTTATATAAATTGTAAAGGCTGTAATACAATATCAAAACTTTTTTTTAAATTTCATTTTGTTACATGATAAAAATGACATGGATGAAATTATAGATGAAAAAGTACGATATTATCACCAGCAATGAAAATGTGAAATCAGTGACCTAGAAGCCAATATGATACTAACCACCAACCAACCTGCTTTGTGTAATAATTTGATGCACCCAGTATGTTACTTAACTTCAATGACCTAAACAAAAAATTTATAATTTTTCCTATCTCATAATAAAACAGTTATCTATAATTTTTAATATCAGTTAAATCACCCAGAATTATATAAGGTTATAAAATGAAGTAAATTTTAAGATTTATCTGAAAACATAAGAATGTAGGACATTTTTTCTAGTAAATATTTGTTAACTAATAGGGTTTTAAACATAAAAAGTTTATGCAGCCCTCCATAATGAGATATTTTCCTTTTCTTTAATTTTCAGTTGTACAGATCATATTTTACATCCCACTTCTATACTTTGTGTTTAAATTATGTTTTCTGTATTAATTCATAGTTTGTGACCTATAATTCCGCAACTACTAAAAAATAATCAACTGTTTACATACATAAAGCAAAAATCATAATTAACAACATATTTAAAATAGTTGTAGTTGTTTTTTACAATTACCTTGTAAAAAAAAATACTACAAACTGTTTATAAGAGTTTATGAATACATTTATTCTTTGTTAAATAATTTTTATAATTTCATATAATTGTTTATCTTTGTCCACTGTGACCAACACTCAGAAATGAGTTTTTTAATTACACTATTCTTAAATAATAAATTCAAGTTTACATATAGGCTTTTTTGTGTTCATTATTACTACTTTCATATATTACACTTCATTCTATTTTATTTACTTATACTTTATATTATTTATATTTATTACAAAAAAGAAAATTTTTATTATTTATATACCCTTGGACTGTTATATGCAGATTGGATAATACACAAATTTTAGCAACACAAGATAGCTAAATTTACATCAATCAAAATAAATAACAAACTGGATTAATGTTAAAAAAATCACTAACACCACAAAAAATGTTTTAAATAAAGAAAATAATGCAACATGCTGTAATTTTTGATCAGAATTACTACCATTAAACCATTAAATCTTTAAATAATTCTACAATCTGACTTCCTTTAACTCAAAATAGCAGTTGTATGCCAATACGGGCACAGTTATATTTTCTACCTCTTCCACGCATGGACTTCTAACTCTGAAATCAACCTCTGTATAGATATGGCTGTCTTTTGCTGAACATCGTTTCTTAAATTAATCTTGTAATTATTTTTTTTCATTAAATCAGGTATCTTTTTTTTAAAGACATGCTTTGCAGTATTTAAATACACATATTTTTTTTAATTTGTTTTTCCTTTAAGAAAAAACAAATTTTCTTTTCCAAGTAATTCTTTCATCAATGCAATAGGTTTGATTATAATCATTACCATCTATATTGGCGGTTTTCCTCATTACCTGTCAGTAGCATCTATTTGCCTTGTCACCCCACTATGAACCAACTTTTCTATTCAGCGTGACAATACACAAGTTACAGCTAAAACTGTGCTGTGCTTTCGCTGTACAGTGTATGTGTCTTTATAACTGTGACTGTACAAGTGTTTTCTTGTGTCTATGGTCCATTGTTAAAAATATCTGTAGTTTCACCTGATTTCTGAAGTCAGAGTGAGAGTAAGAACATTGTGTATAATGTTTATTGGTATTTTCATTATTTAAAAACTTCCAATGATGTTTTTTATGAGTATTTTTCCAACACTCAGCAAGCTACAACAGATTCTTGTTGTGTTTCTCTCAGAACTGTTGAGCGAATTACTGCAGAAGGTAATAAGAGCATTACTTAAAGGAAAACTGATTAGAAAATAAGTGTAAATTCTTTATCTTCCCAAAAAAAAAAAAACAACCAAATAATAAACTCGAGACAGATTTAAATGACTTTGATAAGGATGCGCCCATAGTACCATCTTTAGAATTCTGTGTTCATGGGGAGTATCGTACCATTCAAAAAGTAAAACACAAAATTACAAGAAACAATTAATTACAGTAGTAGAGTGATGTCCTTATGGAGAATTCTTAAGGATCTTGGATTTACATTCAAAAAATGCAACAATGGTAAAAATTTTCTAATGGAAAGGCCAGATATTGTTTTATTACGGGAGGCATCCCTTCAAAAAATGCATAAAATCTGAAACTAAGAAAATCTACACCCTATTATTTCTTTAGATGAAACTTGAGTAAATCAAAACCACTCAAAAAATTATATTTGGCAAAATTCATCAAGTCCTAATAGCTTGAAGGTTTCTATCAGTTTGTTTTATGGATTAGAAGGGTGTGTCATTGTTATGGTTAACGCAAGTTACCATTCCAGATATAAGGAAGAGGTGCCGACTAGCAACACAAAGAAATCTGACATAAGAAAATGGTTAAAAGAGAAAAATATTGACCCTGGTTCTTCAGTAACTAAACTTGATCTTCTAAAAAATTGTTCAACAAAATACTAGAAAATACAAAATTTATGAGATTGATGAGTTGGCAGCAATTATGGGTCATACAGTGATACACCTTCCACATACCACTGTCAATTTAACCCAATTGAACTTTGGCGGGCTCAGATTAAAAGAGATGATGCAGATAAAAACAATATTTTTAAAATAAAAGATGTAGCTGAATGTTGTTCAATGATTCCATTGAACATGTAACCCTCCGGTAAAGCCCTTCAGGGTTAGGAATGGAGGGGGTGGTGTGACAACCGGTAATGTCACTTAGTGGGGGTTTTCCCCTCGGGGGGGAATTGAGATGAACATGTAACCACTGACGACTGAATTAGGAGCATTAGTCATGCTGTAAAACTTCAGGATGACAATTTTGTCTTCCTGAAGGGCTGCGAGAAGAAACAATGAACCATTTTATTATAAGTCTCCATGAAGCCTCCTGATCAGGCTTGGCATTTTTCACACACACTACAATTCATTCATCTCATCCTCTGAAGATATACCTTAACGGTGGTTCCGGAGGTTAAACAAAAAAAAAGAAAAAAAATCCATGAAGACAAAGAGAGTGAAACTGACGTTCATCAGAGTAACTTACTTTTTTTATTTTAAGGTTGTTTATTTGTATATACTAAATTTGTGTGTTTCATGGAAATTTTGTGGTCAAATTAAAAGTATATTTATGTTTTTCTTTTTTTATATACGGTGTTATTTGTGCAGCAGTAACATTCATATTATTCATGCGATATAAATTTAAGTGATTATTTATTTAATCACCTTTCAGTGAACAAACATGAGTGATCAACATCGCAGTTTCAAAGATCTATATCAAAATTTTCCAAAAATTTATAACAACTAAATTTATAACGGTTGACTTCTTATTTCATTTGAACTACTTTTAGAACAGACCTATAAGAAATAAAGGTTGATGTTAATTTTCTCTTATCATAACTGCTTTCCAGGATGTTGATTCATCATTCACGCTATGAAAAAAATTATTTATGTATATCTTTTGTAGTCCTACATTATAATTATGCCTACAGTAATATTTATCAATAACTTACATGGAATAATACTATAATACAACCAAAACTTAAAAAAAAAGTTCTTTATTTCTTGTTAGTAGGAAAATAAACATTGAAAATTATTATTGCAAAGATGATGATATGTTATTTAGATTATTTTATTCTAAGATATGCGTTCAATTATTACATTCTGAACTGTACAAAAATTTCCCAGTGAGAAAAACACTGCTTACTGTTTAAACAGCCTGCATGAGAGAGCATGTGTGTGTGTGTATGAACTGAGATCCTATGGGGTGGAATGTATGCTATGAGCACAACCTGCCTATATTAATGGTAATGAGTATAGTAATAACTCAACTAAAGAAGACAAGAATAGAATAATTAACATGTTTTGTTTGTTTATATCTATAAATTGAAATTCAGCATTGTACTTTTTATAAACATTTTTTTCCTTATAACTCAACTAATATTTTTATCAGAATTGAATTTCAATTGCATTAAACTATTCACTCAATTGTTATCTAGTGATATATAACTGTATATTTAAAAACAAATTGTAGAAAAATGTTTAAGTTAGACAATAAATAATAATTACTAATATATGACAATAAATTTATTTCAATATTTTTGGTTAACTAGTTTTGACCAAAAAATTAATTGTTTACTTCAAATTTTTGTACATACTGTACATTTTTCAAATGTGTTGGATGTAAATTGTAGAAGAGAAAACGATTAACCAAATGCATTTTAATTTATAAAATTACTTCCGGTAACATTATGTATACAGTTATGCACTTTAAAGTAGCTAAAATCAAAGATAATTTGTAACTACTCTTAAATTAGTAAAATTTTAAATTAAATATAAAGTTTACTGAATATTCAAACAGCATAAAATAACTACTCATTTACAGTTTAAACTGTTAGACACAAAACAGGGAGTATTAAGAAATATGTATGAATCATATCTAAATCATGCTTTAAGTAATTTTAGTTATAACTTGTATGAATAACAACAAATTTACCTGAAAAACATTCATTAACAATAATAATATTTTTACTGCACACTTATAATTGCATGAATAAACCTCATGCATAATGCCCAAAACACATTTTTACATGAGAGGAATTCATTTTTGTCAAAATGTGAGAGAGAACAGGGTATTATACTTGTTTGTACTAGCTACTACACTTAAGATATTCCTCACCAAACTGTTTACCAATTTTCCTTCCATTATTACCATATGTCTGGTTAATTCATAATACAAAGAATGGTAAGTACCAACTGTAAACACTGATTCGCATGTGCAATACAGTTGGCTTTTAAAAGGCTAAAAATATTTCATTAATACTGTTCTGAATGTCTCTAATTCATTACAAATAGCATAAAGCCAACCCCACTTGTAACACTGATCCTTATGACAATGATTTAAAATTATTTCACTGATGCTGGGATTTCAAAAGTTGTATAATCTACAAAAAATTAATTTTCATTTTATCAAAATATTACTTTTCACTTTTGAAGTTGAATTAAATATCAGTCTTTCTGTAATGTTTAACTACTTGAAATTACTGCTGAGAAAAGAGAATTACTGTTGTATATAACTATTATGACACCAATATTAACAGATAGCAACATAATAGAAACTATGCAACTCAACAAACTAAGATGGTTATGATAACATTGTTGACAAACACAATATTAAACACTTTACCATAATCTTCTGCTGTTGCCAAAATGTTTTTTTTTAATAATACTGTGTTTATCAAAACTTATTTATATAACAGTAAACAAATCATATGAGCATAAATGCTGCATAAGATTGTAACTGTTTGTTGTTGTTGCTATTAATCATGACGTTTTAACTTCAACATATACAACATTTTCATTAACCTATCCCATTACATAATATTAATAAGATTGGCTCATTCAAATAGCTTATTATCACATTAAATTATATAAATTAAATTTCTTGAGAAATGCAATACACTGGCAAAAATATTAATTTATGATTATTATAATAATAGTAATTTTAAGATTTAAAATTTATTTAGTTAAACAGCAACATTACAAAAAAAAAATGAGCTCTACCACCAACTATAAAAAATGTTCTTGAACGAACTTTAATTTAAAAAACGAGGATTATTATAAAATAATGAGCCAAAAAATTTGAGTAAACGTTTGAGTGGATTTTTGAATGATTGTGGTTTTTCAATTTCTACAGTCTTTTATTCAATTCTTTACACATTGCCAGAAAAAAACTGCAATGCTATTAATATTATAGAGAATTTTTCAATAATTCATTTTGGCTAACTCTCAGAATGTATCATCAGTTTAATATAATAAATATAACTTCATCTTGTTCCAAGTTGTTTCTATCAGTTATCATACAAAGATTAGAATAGCAAGGAATATCTGTCTATTGGTTCTTGTGTACAGGCAAGAAAGAAACAAAAAAAAAACCAGAATGTTATTTACTGTCCCCTAAGATTATGAACAAAGTTTCAAATTGAACATAAGTGTAAAATATATGATAAAAAAGGCACCCACTTTTTCAGAAGAGCTTCACAAAGACAAAAACTTGCTGTGACAGATTGTAATAATGAAACTGAAGGCCCTACTTTCTCGTAGTTTCTCTAATAATAGCAAAAACCAGAAAACCCACATAAAATGGTCAAAAACAAATACTGCTGAAAATATTATGGTTTCTAGATTATATCATTGAGAAAACAGCTTTTTAAAACCAAATCAAATTCATTCAAGATTTTTGAGTATCTTCGGAAAGGACAATAGACAATATCAACTTTTGCTGTATAGTAATGTTCATTGGCTACCAACTCACTTAGTGGTGTTTAATTTTTGGAAAAAATGTTTTAATTTTTTTTGGAAATTGTGTACCATTTCTTATGGCACACAATTTCCCCTTTTAATGTTTTAATGTTTTTCAAAAGAATATTTAATGATATTCGTAGTTAGTAAAAATTGCATATCTTTTCCAATTTAAATATGTGTAACTTCTTCATGGGTATTATATATTTTTTTAAGCTAAAGATAAGATTAAAGTAATGTTGAAAAAGTTGAGTATGGTACCATCATCTGTAGAATAAAAATCATGAAAAATTTCCATCCTCTAATTTTTCTCAATTCCACTGATAAAAGGTTGGCCTGAAGAAGAAATATCACTTACTCCAAGACATTCATGGTTTGTAGCATTAATTTCAAAGAATATTTTCTAAGAATATTCTACTTTTAGTGCAGCCAGTATCTGGATTATAGATTTATTTTCTGTCAACATGTATAAATTAAAAAGGGCTCATAGCTACAAAGACAACCTTATCAATATGTCCACAAGACATATCTCTCTCTGAAATTATATTAAGCAAACATTCCTGCTAACTCTCTGGGCTCATTTACAAGATAACTTTCCAGGATTGTCAAACAGGGCTCTAGAAATAATTATGTCTTACATACCAAAATACTTGCACTACTGAGAAAATTCTTTTAAATCTTAAAAATTAATACAGAAATTTACAAAAAAAAAAAGACGTGCAATAAGAACTCACATGTAGGTTGTTTCATTTATTTCAATCAATAAAACAAAACTTTAAGCAAAATGTAACAGCACCAGCCTTCTAGGTAATTAATATGAGAGTGATATTAGGTCACTACTGTTCAGTGTTCAGTACTGTTCATATTGTTTTAAATTTTTAAGGATTATTCCAAGAAAACTATGGATAATGTGTCAAGATTTTTGAGTATCTTCAGAAAGGACAATAGACAATATCAACCTTTGCTGTAAGTATGAGTGTGAGTGTTAAAGTATGAGTGATAAAGCGAACATCTGGGGGTCCAAAATAGATAAATATTCAAGAACAACTGGTCCATTTTTTATTTCTTTTATATTTAAACACACATATGCATGTGCATTATAGTGTAAATTTAGGTGTGTGCTCTCTCTCTCTCTCTCACTCTGTGTGTGTGTGTGTGTGTGTGTGTGTGTGTGTGTGTGTCTTGTCTCTTAATTTCTTTAACAAAAAGTTTTTAATAACATGTAAAAATAACAAGTCCCCATCATTGCATACTAAAATTTTCTCCATCAAACAATAAATATCAATGACACAATAATTCAAATAAACTAACAAATAACAGCATGTTTCATTTTTTGTTTTCAAAGATATGTTATAATTACAGCCAACAAGAGATTAACACTACTTCTTTTACACACTAGTTTTAGATTATTCAATATGTTGAGAACTGACAATATATAAAATTTATTTCTGCTTTCCACCACAAAAAGTCTCCATATACCAAAAATAAATTAGTTTAAAAATTTAATTAATTTCAAAATGGAATTGCTTTATATTTTTGTTTTTGTTATTATTTTCTTTGACATAAAAAAAAAAAAAAAATACATTTTTTTATGTTGTTCCATAGATGAAAATAATTAATTATAATAAAAAATTTCCCTACTTCTCATTAAAAAAAAATTTCCCTAGAATAATCAGACCAGTCCATACACGAAAAAAAGGAAATATAAGCTTTATTCAAATTATTAAATAAGATAAATACAGAATTCAAATTTCTCAAAAATTAAAAAGGAGAAACTGCTGAAATAAATTGAAAATGGGAGAAAAACATAACAATAATAATTTTTTTTTTTTAATTCCTTCTGTAAAGCACAAATCAAGCTGGAAATAATGTTCACATAGTGAAAGATAGAGATCATGTAGTACATGGAAACATTGACAAAAACACTAACAAAAGATTTTCAAAAAGGAACTTTAACTAAAAAAAAATTAGTGCAGTTGCATAACCGCATCTATCACTAAACAAAATACTAACAGTTTTGATGAAATATATTTTTCATAATTTTTTATACAAAACCATAATTATTTTGCATTGAAAAGGTTAAATTTTAGATCAGCAGAACCTCTAAAAACAAACTCTCATATCATACTCTATAAAGGATGATATAAGAGTCAACAGGGAAGACAATTTATCTTTCTACCAATGAAGCAGCCACTTTCATGCCTTCAAAACATAATCTTCCTAACTTTCTGCAGATATTCTCCAATTTACAAACTAGAAATCTTACCAAAAACCATGTATTTTATTCAGGATGTAATGAAACATATATTTTTACTCTTTATAAAATGAAAATAAATGAGCTAACCACATTTTTACTAGCAACAACAGTTCACGATCAGGAAACTGGATTGACAATGTTTACAATTATTACTTTCACTACAGTAATTTCTTTTGTTACAATATGGATACTGACTACTAAGCAAGTTAAGTAATTCATATCTACAATATAATGTAACAGTTCCTGCACTTGATAAATTAATTGAAAATATACTCAATGAATCTGTATTAGAGATAAATACGCTGAGAAGTTTCTCAAATATTAAACAGTTTTAAATTATAACAGTAATCTGTGCATGTATATTATTTAAAAAAGATTTTAAGAAACCTAAAACAAAGATAAAACAGAATTTCCCCCAAAAAATAAATAGCAACATAAAAACAAGCTCAAGTTCTCAATTTCTTTAAAAATCAAATCTATAGGATGAATTATTACAAAAATATTGGAAGGAACTGTTATCAAACTAAGAGATTATTAACATTTTCCAATGAGTGTTTTCAAACATTCATTAGAAAATCAATTGCTTTGTTTAAGCACTTAAATTTTGTGGTTTTGAAGCTATGAGGGATAATAAAAAAGTAACTACACCCCCTTTATGAAACAATCACATATTTATAAGACAATTATTTTTTATTGAACAAAAATCTACATATAATTAACTATTTTTCAACATAATCACAAAGTTTTTCTAAACACTTTTCAGACCTTGTGACAAGTTTTTCAATTCCACTCTCATAAGAATTTCATCCAATTTCCTTCAACCACTTAAGGATCGCTTCCTTCAGTTCATGATCATAAGCGAAACACTCCCCTCCCAGGTCGTACGGGAGAGGACCAAACAAAACAGATGGTAATCGCAGGGTACTAGTTCAGGGCTATAAGGTGGAAGAAACCACATTTCCCACTTGAAGTTTTGCTGTAACTCCTTTATCACATGAGCTGAATAAAGAAGCACTACCGTGAAGAAAAAAGACCCCATCGCTCAATCTTCCAGGTCTTTGATCTTTAATGGCTTTACACAAATTTTTAAGGCCTCACAGTAGATTCGGCATTGATTGTTGCTTCTCAAGGCATAAATTCACTGTAAACAAATCCCTCGGAATGAAAAAGACAGTCATGAAGGGATGTTGTAACTTCTTTTTGCTGCGGTGAATTTTTGTATCTCCATTCATGTGATACTCGTTTAGTCTCAGGAGTGTAATGAAGCACCCAGCTCTCATTCCCTGTGATGATTTGTTTCAAAAACTGTGGACCATTCTTAAATAATGCTGAAGAAAAGAAAGAGCAAACACAAAACGTTGACTTTTTGGTTGTCGATCAACAAATGTGGCACCCTTAGTGCACACATCTTACAGTAACCAACCTGATCATGAATAATCGCAAACATACTATTATAACTGATGTTAAGTTTACTTTCATGCTCTCTAATTTTTAGTCAAGATAATTTCATTTACACATTCCGCATTACCCATCATGTCTGTAGTTGAAGGACGGCCAGCACACAATTTCTCACTCACATTTGTTCCTTCGTTTCTGAACACTTTGTACCATTTTGTGATCATGGGGCATGAAATTGCATTCTCACTATATACCTCAACAATATGGTGATGAATTTCACATCATGTGCATCATATCCGTAAACATCACAAATTTTTTTAGTTGCGTGATTCACATTCTTCCTTCTGTTCTAATAAAAATTTCAAAATGTATTGAATTTCTTCTTTATTTTCAAGACACAATAACTTTTAAATTAATAGACTATTATAATTTGCATAACCTCTCTATAAATACTCAGTGATATATTTTTAAAAGCACATAAGTTTTCCCAGATTTGATTAATATTAACAAAGTTATGTAATCCTAAAGCTATCTACTGGACGAATCCAAAGAAACTTTTTCCCAACCTCTACATTAAAACTTGACTGAACACAGCTAAGAGGGAGAATTTTAAGATATTATGTTAGCTAAATGTTCAATTTAGTATTAAATACTTAATTAACCTATTGTAATATATATAAATAAATAAATATTTTATTTTGATTAATTCATAATACATATTAATATTATTGTGTTACGTAGTTAGCATCAGGAATGTATTACACAATAAATCACATCAGGAAAAGATAGATGTGCTACTTCATATATTAAAAAAGAAATTACCCTAGCATTTGTCTGGATGGATCAAGGGAAAAAGCAATAAAACCTCTATAAAAGGAACTTGCTTTGGCAGAATAATTAATCTTGATTTTGTATTTTAAATAAACTGCTAGGAAGTTCTTTCAAAGTAGGAAGTAACTACTTAAATTTAGTAAAAATAGCAACAGAGACATAATTTCATATTACTTTCTTGTGGATCAAAGTACTGTAATGAGTTACATGATAACAGCTCTGTTGTTGGGTTGAAATAGAGGTTTTTCTTTTAATAACAGCCTGTATAGGTTACAATTTTGTATTTTATAAATAATAGTCTGTGTGATCTAACAGCCCATTTTTATATTTTGAAAATTTGTTCTCACTGAATGTCGACAAATATTACATTTCATATGGAAATACATGTAAGCATATTAAATATTTAATAATGATGATAAGCCTTGCATTTTATTATAATGCTTCAAAGTAAGACATTATCGTTTTGTTGCAGACAAAACAATTGATGAAATCAATCTGGTCATTTCTTGAGATCACATGTATCTTTTAAATGCTACTATGTAATAAAAATATAAGTATTACAATAGTCAAGATTGTACTCTTAGTTGGTTTCTTTTAATACAGTTTGTTTTCCCTGCACTAATTTGAGAGCAGAGCTGCCCTATGACAAACAACTAATGTATTACCACAGTAATAAATTAGTAATTTATTATTTATTTTTGTATTGTGTTGATTTATTAATTTTATTGTATTAATTTTTTTTTTATTACTGCTTAATGTTTTTGACAAGCTAATTTATTCATGTTTATATTTAAAAAGTAGACTTGCAGTAATTCAAGGCACAGTTTAACAAATTATAAATTATGTACAAGAGGTGGATAAAAAAATAAGTCACACCCTTGCTGTGTTCTGTGTTCATTAGTCTTGTGGTGGCAGCACTGGTTGTTTTCTTCACACTCCCCCAGCAGCAATTCTTTACAACATTCAGCACATGTGTAGTGTCATTGTCAATATGGTGTCCTCTAGAGGTTTCATCTAGCATAGAAGTGCATTCAGTAGTCTGATTTTTGTGGGAAAAAAATTACAATTGTTGTGAAATTCATCACCAAATTGTTGAGGTATATGGTGAACTTCCAGTTTGCCACCAGTGCTAGCAATTTATTTAAAATTAAAATTACAAAATGAAGATTAATTATTCTGCCAAAGCAAGTTCCTTTTATCAAGGTTTTATTGCTGTTTCCCTTGATCAATCCAGGCAAATGCTAGGGTAATTTCTTTTTTAATATATGAAGTAGCACATCTATCTTTTCCTGATGTGATTTATTATGTAATACATTCCTGATGCTAACTACGTAACACAATAATACTAAAATGTATTATGAATTAATCAAAATAAAATATTTATTTATTTATATATATTACAATAGGTTAATTAAGTATTTAATACTAAATTGAATATTAAGCCAACATATCTTAAAATTCTCCCTCTTAGTTTTTACCAAGAAATTTTTATGACAGCAAATAAAAAACAATCTTGATCAGTCAAGTTTTAATATAGAGTTCGGGAAAAAATTTCTTTGGATTCGTCCAGTAGATAGCTTTAGGATTACAAAACTTTGTTAACATTAATCAAATCTGGGAAAACTTATTTGCTTTTAAAAATATATCACTGAGTATTTATAGAGAGGTTATGAAAATTATAATAGTCTTTTAATTTAAAAGTTATTGTGTCTTGAAAATAAAGAAGAAATTCAATACATTTTGAAATTTTTATTAGAATAAAAGGAAGAATGTGAATCACGCAACTAAAAAAATTTGTGATGTTTATGGATATGATGCACATGGTGTTTTATATGCATGTATAAAGTGGTTCAGGTGTTTTTCAATCTGAAAATTTTATGTCAGTAATGTACCTCAACTTCGATCCACCAATGACCAGTGACTAAAAAGTCTACAAAATCTTAGAAAAAATTGAGCAAGATTACCATATTAGTGGTATAGATATAGGTAAAAACTAAACATCAACTACAAAACAGTTTTAAAGTATTTAAAACACAGAAGGCTGGATAAAAAATCACAAAGTTTTGGTATCACATAATTTAACTGGATTAAATTTCTGTTTGCGAATCGATGCTAAAATGGAATGAAATCAAACCATTTTTGAAATAGCTCATTACAGGCGATGAAAAATGGATCATGTTCAGCAATAATGGACAGAAAAATTTTGTTTAAAGCAAGGTGAAGCTCTACAAATGGTAGCAAAGCTAGGATTGATGCCAATAAAAGTGACTCTGTTGTGTGTGTGTGTTTTTGATTGGAAAGGAACTGTTCACTATGAACTGCTGCTGCCCAGTCATCAACTAATGATTCCAACCTCTACAGTATATTACTGGGAAGATTACTCTGAACAATAGAGATAAAGCGACCAGAATTGATTGATAGAAAAGGTGTTGTCTCTCATCACAATGCCAGAGTCCCATTTACCTTTGGTGATCTATTAAAAACTGAGAGAGCTTAGCTGGGTAGTTTTCATGCAACTGCCATAAATTTTTGATATTGTAAAGTCAGACTGTCATCTCTACAGAATTCTCTTAACAGTATAAAGTTGGGTTAAAAAGAACCTATGAAAATCACTTTTCACAGTTTTATATCCAGAAAATACAGAAGTTCTACAGTGACAGGATTATGATTTTACCTAAGAAATGTCAAAAGGTGGTCTTTTAAAATAACACGTAATAAACTTCATTTGAAACATAAAAAAAAACTTGTTTTACTTTTGCATTAATATTCAAAGTAACTTTTTCCCAACCTTTTATTTGCTGAACAGAAAAAAATTAACAATAAAAATAAAGAGACTGCTACATTCAATTACTAAGATTACTTTCTGGACTCCTGTTAGGTGTAATTCATTGTAAAAATAGATGTGACTATAGTTCTACTGTTTCTCTTTTCTCTCCTAAATACTACTAAATAGCATACATAATCTTCTAGAATGTTTATAAATACTGATAGTTATTTATCATCTACACTGAGCACTCAAAAAATCCCCCTGCAGAAACTGCTTTTCATGTTCAATGACCTTTGTTTAAAATTGACAATTGAGAAATATTTCAATATTTTAACTATCAAAGAACAAAACTGTTAAGAGGAGCATATTTTTTCTTTAAAGCTGGTAATAAATACAGACATTTATCAGAATCCTACATTAACACTGTGATATTGCAAAATCAAATTCATAATTTTAGACCACAACTCCATCATATACACTAAGAAACTGTCAACCTAATGTTAAGCACAAAAATAAACTTCATGCTATCTTTATTGTTTGCTAAGCACTAAGGAAACTTGTACAGATCAATATAGGAACAATTCACATAGAACTGGTGAAAGAATTGCCTTGAAGGAAAGGATTATTAAGGATTATTTTCCTTGAAGGAAAGGATTATTAAGCTAACAAGTAGTATGCAATGCTGTGAGAATTTAAAAATTTTATCTAACAAAGTGGAACTAAAATGCTCTTTTTATGAACAAGGATTAGCTTTATCTAACTGAGTGCATAAAATTGGAAGAAAATGAGTTGTGAATCCCATATTCTTTGAAAACACCATATTATCTTTAACACACAAGATTTTTGCTCAGAAAATCTGCCAAATCATCAGAAAGCTTAAAACGAGCAAACTATCAAACAGCTATTTTCAACAACATGGCATAGTTGTATCCACTGCTTGAACTTTTACAGTGCTATAAAGATATTTTTGGTGATTGTATCATTTCAAAGGAGTTTGTTTGGCCTTCAAACTGCCTATCCAGACATTGAAATTTTCTTTGGGTCAACAAAAGGAGTTATACATAATGAATGACCAAAGACTTTCAAGAATTGAAAACAGTCCTTTCCACAAACACTGCTTCTGTTAAAAAGAGTTCACAAATTGTTCAATAAAAAATTTAGAAATCTTTATTACACCTACATGAAATGGCTTTATGAATTGAATGCATTGTATAACTTATGCCAAATAAATTGAAAATGTGATTAGTTTAATAAATCCCTACTTTCAAAAGCAACACAAATGTTTGAATTTCTTATCCTGCTTCTTAATATATTTTTTCATGCCTTTACTGTTTCTTCTATTCATTCTGACTGAAATCACTTTTTAATATTTCTTTATATCCTGCAACTAAAAAGAAGAGAATGTATTTCGAGATTTAAATTATTAATGTTCTATCTTATTAATCAATTATTAATTTCTGTTATTTTCTAACTAAGACTGATATTATCAGATTTTTAGACACAACATTTTAAATAACCACATAACTTGGGAAAGTAAAATATTAATCTGTTCTTTTTTAAGAAAAAAGAGAAAACAAAATAAAGAGGAAAAGAATGTATGATATTATAGTAATAAAAATATTATTGTTTTTTATCTTTCACTAAAATCATAACTAAAGAACCTGTTCAAGACCTTTGTTAAAAAATAAACATAAAACGAACAGTAACTTTTAGTTTTTTTTTAGCAGCATCAAACAATTAGAAATATTAAAATCATTATTATTACACAATAGCAGAGTCATCAGCAGAGAATATCCAGGCACAGTACATCAAAATATCAGATAATATAGAAGAATATTAATCCAAAATTGCTTATTTTTAAAAATGAGGTAGATTTTTTTATTAAAAATTAATTTTCCAAAATGTATAATTAGGTAATTTTTGTCTTCTATTAAATTTTTGGAGAAAAAATAAAACATAATTAACAGAATCAACCTTATTATATATAATTTTTTAAATAAATCTTTTCTACCATACAGAAATCAAATCAAAAATTATCCAGATATCATATTTTTAATAATTTTCAACATAATTTTTCCTCCTAGAACACATAAAAACTATAGACAAAATCTGTTTATCAATATATCAGTTAGAAAATTAATCTTATACAACATCAAAGTTTTTTTACAATAATTGGATTATATTTTGAATACGTTGTTATTAATTAATTGCTTTAAATGTAATAAATGTAGTTCTTACCAGTATCAAACGTTAATAATTTAATTTTGAGAAATTAGCAATAAAATAAAGCCTTATAAAAAGAAAATAAATAATTGCTCTCAAAATGAATTCTTAAGCTCAATTGTGACTCAAACACAGTGTACCAAGAAACTAAAATCACCACTGTGTTTTTTTTAATTGCAATTTCTCCTAAATTTACTTAAAAGTTTCTTTCTTTTATATATTAGAGGTTTATTTTGGCTAAATAACAAAAAAAGAAAATTTTGAATTCTCAAAAAAAACTCAGCATTTCTAATACTTTAATGAATAGAATTTTCAGTAGAATTGAATTTTAACTTTTATATATTTAAAAATGATTTAAAATGTATTTAAAAATAACACTACTCTTTCCTAATGTAAAGAAAAAATAAAAAAACTGTATTCTTATCTTTAAAGTACAATAATTATGCTGCAAAGATTCTCAAACTAAGTTTGTCAACAAAAAAAGGGAGACGTTATTCACAAAAAAGATTAAACTAGGAATTAAAAAAAAAAAAAAACAAGTATCCAGTTTTTGAAAAACTTAAGAAACTCACAATTTTGGTAAACTATTGGCCTCTTAACAATAAAACTAGCAACAAACTTTAGTTCATTACAGTTTATATATATTTTCGATAAATAATTTAATTTTTTTCAATAAAAAATGATTTCAGAAAAATAATGAATATCGGTTTTATTTAGTCAGTAAGGCATATGCTATAATGTAATGCCTTTTGTTTTTATAAATGCTATTACACTTCAAACAGAAGAGAACTAGGATTATGCAATTGTACAAGTTTATGAACAAAGACAAGAAGAAATTGTAAATGGTAGTTGATTTTTTACATATTCCAAAAAAAATCTAAACGAGTAAGCTGTTATGCTTAGGTACATTGATAGTCTGAAGTAAATTAACACTATCACAAAACGGATTAATTTAAGATCAGTCATGTTAAATTAGAGTTAAAGAGTTAATACCCACGTTTCAGTTCAGCCTAGCATTTTGTATGAATATCTTATAAGAATAATAACATGCAATTAGCCACCTAAAGGGCAAATGAAACTACGCAATTTAAAACTTCCAAGATCTACAATAAGCGATCTATTAAATACAGCATCATATCAGCTCTAATATTTCATCCTTTTTATATATTTTTATATTCAGGATGCTATTCTTTGATGGTACTGTGGAACCATTAGGTTATAAGAGATGCAGTTGCGAATTTTTACAAAGACCCAAAACTCACACACACGCCATATACTCATACAAGCCATTCTTACTCCATAAAATGGTTAATATAATTCATCAGTCAGGCAACCGGTCAGTACCATTACTGACTGACTATTCTGCAAATCTACAGGATCCAAGTTCGTAAAAAAAAAAATCTGTAAAAGGTTGTGACCTGAACAAATCAGAACTTCTTTATTCTTTATGACAGAAAATATATTTAGTCTGATATTTAAATCTAGTTAGTATGGAAAACATCTATTCTTCCACAGTATCCCAGCAAACCAACCAAGACAAATATATAACTGTCCCGCTTAGAACAAATAAACAACTACTTCACACAATACTACCAATTTAAGATTATAAATAAGGAGAACTTTTTTTTTTTCAATTAACCCAGCTAAAACCTGTTCATCAAACTATTAGCTTCTTGACAATCTGATTCTCATGGAAAAAATGTAAATAAAACTTGAACTTATTTCAAAATTTATTTCCACATACAATCAGCAATCTCTAATGTAATATTTTGTTAAGATTCAAAAAACATATATTGCGCAGGAAAATTACCATTAAATATATTTTAACGTTTTAGAAAATTAACATTATATTCTCTTTTCCTGAACAAATCAACTGTTAAATTATTAATTATTACTACAAAAATCGAATCACAGTGTAGAAGAAATTACAAGTAATATTTGACAAAATTAAAGAAATAATTACAATTAAAGAAAAACGAAATTTTACACCAAAATAAATAATCTGCATCATACATAAACTTTTAAATCTGTCATGGTACAACAGATAAGTTAGCCCAGTTAGGCTAGTACACTGTACTAATAGGTAGGTATTAATAAACTGAAGCTCTTTAGATTCCATGAAGAGAAATATAAGTTGTTAACATGAGTACATTAGATAAGAAACATGAGATATGAATTTATTCTGATGAAGAAATCCAGTATTTAAAATTTATAAATTTCCCATACATGATTTTTATTTTGTCTCTGCATACAGTAACTTAACTATTTCACTAGTGTTATCTTTAATAATAACATTTTCAAGTAACATCAGGTTAAAATTTTCTTATTGTCATTACCTTTTGTTTTATAAACTATAAAAAAAAAAAAGGTATAATCAACAAGTGTTTGAATTAAGGGCAAAAATAACAATAATTACAGTCTTCCATTCTGTTATTGAAGCAGATCCTTTTTGACACTAAATACCAGTTGCAGCATATCTCTTCACTGTTCAAAATACTTTTAAGCCACTTTAACATATTCAGTCTCATTGGCCTCCACATTTTCTGTTGAGGTTTAATTTCCAGGTCTCAGCTTTAGACTGTGAAATTTATCACCCGAAAATAAATGTCTTCATAAATTTTGTAAATTTATCAGTTACACTATAAAAAACTTTAGAAACTACAGGTGAAGGACTGAGCACTTATATGTATACTGCTTCAAAGGAGATTTTGTTGAAAAAAATTTCAAGTCTAAATCTTTCATTAGAATAATCTGTACAGACATAAAATAAACTCATAACTGATAGAGCTCTCCGATTACTTTCTAGATATCCAATAGTTTATTCAGAAGGGTAGCGCATACTTCTTGCTTGTTGCTCAGGAAAAAATTACCCTGGAATTACCAGGATAATTCCCTGGGGTAAAAATTACCCTATTCACTTACCACTTGTATCCAATCTTCTCAGAACTGCTTGAAATCTTCATAATTAATTAATAAATAACAGATCCATAAACAAAAACATATCAGATTCCTGATTATTAATTGTCAAGTTTAAAATATAATTCTATACAAAATAAACTTCCTTATTCATTGTAGATGCTACACAGAAAATTTCACCTGTTTTTAGTTAAAGAGGATTTTAAGTGAAAATCGATAATTCATATGAAAAAAACTACGTCTCAAATACACATTCTTACCACATACTCGTTTACAAAGATATAAACCCATCAGGATATTTTCTAACGAGACTCTGCATTTTGGTATAAGTCTTTTAATAAATATTATAACTTCATATTTACCAGTTTATTCCAATTTGCCTATTGCTATAAGATGCGCAGTGATCTAAAAACACAGATCAGGGATAAAACTTAATCATTTTTCTACAAGTTTTTGTCTAATGATTTTAAGTACAGCCAGGATTTCTGCAACTTGTAGAAAAACTTTTAGTGTAGTAGAGAGATTCAAACTATATCAATTAATTACATAATCATAATAATTTTGTTTTATTTTAGCATTATTTTATACAGTTATTTGTATAATAATTTATAAAACAGAAAAACTGTAATTTCCAACCTGATTAATACAACTGCTTTCTTGATACAGTTTAACTACATTATTTATTATAAAATCTGAAATATGAGGCACATCTAGAAAGTAATTATGGTTTTCAACTACAACTACTAGAACACTTTGAGTCAACTTTGCATGCCCATCCACTAAGCTCCTTCAGAGGTTAGCTTGCAATAGATGCCATAAGAAAAAAGAAGCTTTTTTTACAGTTTGTTTTAAATAATAAGACAACAGAAGGGCCCGTTTGTGATCCTACAGTATGTTATTGGTTTTTTTTTTTGAAAGCGCATGAAATATCAAAACAGCAGTTGAGTATCATCAACAGATTAGTGAATTTAATGGTGAAAATGTAATAAAATAAGAAACAGAGAGAAAATAAGTTAACCAGATTAATAAAAGAAAATATAAATGATGAGGTATGAAGGTATGAGGTTGACAGCCATTAGTTGAAAATGATGATTTGGTGTAACCTATAAACTAAAAACTGCTATTAGCTGTTAGAAATTTTGTCAACTGTCTGTAACTTTCCAGAAATTTCAAGAATTACTCTGTATGAAATTGACTGTTCAGTAACATGATGCCAGAAGAGTTGTATTAAAAAGCAGATCATTTTATGAAAAGTATATCAAGAAACTGGTTCTGTACTATAGGAAATGTCTTAATAATTACTAATATAGTTTAAACTGTAATTTTTTTTTTAATATCCTAGCAGTATTTACTTTATATGCCTTGTTATTAACATTTTCAAGGATAATTTTTATTATCATATAAATTTAAAATGTTTCAAATAACATTCACTGCATTTCTATTTACATAGTGGTAAGGCAAAGGAAAAAAAGAAATAAAACTAATGAAAGATTTTAGTTATACTAAAAAAAAAAATAAGAAAATAAGTTACACTGAAACCTCGGGCTGACATCTTTATCGACCTAAGTTTTAGATAGAGACTTGAATACAAATATAATAGAGTATAAACAGGCTTAGCTGGCTAATAATACTTATTTAAATAGAACTTAAATAAAAATATATTAAAAATCTAATTTTAAATATCCAGTGAACTCTATTACAAGCATGAAACAGGTCTCAAACACAACTACATTATTACAAGATTTTAAATAACCTGTTATGAATACTGAATAAGTGGAACCCACTAGAGTAAATACTCACCGTTTGTCTCTTACTAAACATCTAATCTTTTACATAGTCAGTTTGCGCATCTCATGGCAAAATGGTATAACCTAGTCTATAGCACTCAAACTTAAACAACTGCATTCACGTACAAGACTACAGTAAATACTGTGTAAAACCTTCTTAAAAAAACATCATTTAATATTCTAATGTACAACTTCTAACTGACTACATAAAAACAGGTGATCATCGTCAAATTATATAAAAATATTCATAATAAAAAATCTGTACTTTAAATTGCATTGCACATAAAATTGTGAAATGACCTGAAAGAAATCTAAAAAGAAAATGAATTTAAGGTGATTATGTAATAAAAAGAACTTGGTTTTCAACTTCATTTAATTAGAAATGTCACAATTATACAATTTACGGGAAACAACGAACACATCTTGTACTTATTAATTATGTTCAGAATAAAGAATTTCTTAACAGTATTTACAACAGTTTCTATTTGGAAAAAACAACTTTTCCATGTTTTTATTAAATCACTGTAACTTAAATATTCTTCTTTTATATACAGTAATAAATATTCAGCATAATTAATTTCAACTTTCTTTAAAGATAGATAAAAAAACCAATCTATGATATGACACAACACGGTGAGAATTTTTTTTTATTGTTCTTGGTATTGTACTAACTTACAGATTTATCACTAAATTTATAATACTAAGAGGTTTGAATTAATAGCGAAAAATTTACTAGTATATATAAAAGAAGATTTCTAAATAAACAGAATAATATTGAAGATATCGGAAAAATACAACCTATGGATATCAACAGCACTGAACAAAGTGTACAGAATATTAATTATATTTAAACAAAAATGCATTACATTTAACTTTTATCTGTAGCAAATTAAATAATTCAAATGAATTTACTCATATTAACTTACCTAATAAAATACATAAAATTAAACTGTGAATCTATTATCAATAACTATCAAACACAATATAATAAAAACAGTTGAAAATGTTGACCTTCAAAGAAAGGATGCTAATGGTTTAAAGTTACAGCCATCATGATCAGCTTCTCAAAGTAACAAATTACTGTTGTATTAAGTGTATATGACTGATGAAGATGGATTCCATTCCGAAAATTCCTGAATTTTTATACTCATTAATGGAACTGAAAACCAGTAAATACAGAGCAGCCTACTACCAGTAATTTCTACAGACTCTCTAGCCTGCAAGCCACTTTATTCTTCTAATAAGTTACCCAGTTATTAAGTCATCTTTATTGATTTATAGTAGACATAATGTTTTAATACAATTTTTTGTCCACAAACTGAACATCCATGTTTAATAAATATTTAAAAGTTAATAAAATACATATGCATAAGTGAACTTATAAAAATATAAGCGGTTTAAATATTTCAATGAGAATCGCAGTCCAAAACTGCCCACACTCAGGATGGGACTCGACTAATAATTTTCATTCAGACCATTCATAATTCTAATCAAAACTCAACAGTCTAGAAAAGGTTCATAACATACTAATCTAAAGAGAAAAATAGCTAACATTTGTAAGCAGCTAAACTTTTTGTGCTTTCTGATTTAGGTACAAAATCAGCGCACTAACTATGACCTTTTCAACTCTTTAATAATAATAATAATAATAATAAAACCTTTCATTCTTCTAAAAACTAATTTTAACAGTGCTTTAAGTAATAAATTAGCTTTACTACTTACTGCTTTTTCTTTCAATTTAATGACATATTTGATGAAGGCAAAATATTATCAACATCAGACATTACATTTTGCTGATATTATGATGTGTGGTTTGTAACAGAGAATTTACATAACTGAATGGCCTAATTGATGTATTTCATCACACAATTACAAAAGTAGAGATACAAAAATTCAGGAAGTTTTTGAACAGCATGTGTACTAATTACACACCATTTATTAATTCTATTATATAAAAAACATTTTACAACCATTAATAAAAATTTTAAAAATTTGCTTCAATAATAAATAACTTTGGAATTGGATGAAATAAACTGAATGGAATGACACTCAGAAAGTTGTAATATATTCACAAACCACTCAAAATATCATATACTGTCATCCTAAAGAACATCTACATATTCCTGATATATATCAGTTAAAAATTAATAGCCAAAATATTGTTTGTCTTAACTAAAAATTAGTTACCAGAACTCACATATCACACACATATGCAGACAGACCTACAACCCCCCAACACTTGATCGATCATTTATTCATTTATTCATTTAATAAACATTATGTAGAGATAAGCAGACAAAATACAACGTATGAGTTCCACCTTTTAATGTAAAGAAGTTATAAGTCCTAGCCATAGTATTCAACAGAATATCAGAAGCTAGACATGATGCTGTATAAAAACTCAATTTATGAATTAAAAAAAAATAAAATAAATAGAATATAATAAAAACCATGACATAAATCTAACTAAAATTAATAACATCACAGCAGAATTAAAACCTTTACAGTTTTATCAATAAGTAATCTAAAAATATATTAAAATAATATACTTCAGCAATATAAAATTAAGATACTTTAAACCATCTCAAGTATTTCTACACAATTACACACGATAAAGGATTAATCATAATCATAAAATAGTTAACAATATGCTATTTAAGCACAACACAAAAAAATTAATTATTAAACTGGTCACTAAACAACTCTGTAATCGGCTTAGTATCAACATGGTTACACTGTAAAAATTTGTTCTGCATTACAGATATTGCATTAAGAAGAGACCTTCATGATGTGTATCAAACAGAAAAACAAAGAAATCATTTTCATCATGAAAACATATTCTCCTTCATTTATTCTGGCAGAAAGTGAATTGTATAGCATAAAAATGCATCAGGAACATAGATATAATGCAGTTCTATAATTTTAAACGTGAAAATTATGATTAATTTTGTTAAGTGTTTAAAATAGTACCTATACTGAAGTACTAAAGTAAATAAGTAAATAAAACAAAACATCACTCAACTAAATAACAATAATGATAATAATAATTGTAACAGGACAATCATGTAATAACAGTACTACTTAACGCTAAAATAAAAAATAAAACAATATTTCAAAATAATCTATCCAGCAAAGGAAATGGATTGTTTATAACATTAAAAACAATTCAAATAAATGCTGACTAATTTATCTTTTAAATGATAAACTACATTTAAAAGAAAAAAGAAGGAACTCTAATAACCAAACTTAAAACCAAATACCATCACATGTAAAACAAAAAAAAAACCTTCACAATACTCAAAAATACATTTATAATAATCAAATAGACTCAGATTAATACAAAAAAAATTACTGAGTATCCACACAGAAAATAAACTTTTATGCCCAGGTTTACACGCACGCAATCATACACACATGCATAAAGACAACAAAAGAGAAAGACAGAGAGCGTAAGAAAGAAGAAATGAAATAAGAGAACTATGAAAATATAACATTAAAATAATTACAAACAAATGAATATATAATACTAATGAACATGAACATTAAAGAATTAATGATTGAACACAAAAAACATAAAATTATTATAAAAATATTATATAATAAGATAAACACTAATATCTTAAATAAGAATGGACATTTACTAAAATAACAACGAAAATAGAATACTTTTATGTCCTAAAGCTTATGAAAAAAATCTTTTAATGGTTAGTGCATGGTTACAATAACTTAAATATTAATTTTAGTATATAATTATACTATAAAATTTAGTCTCAAAAACATTTCATATTAAATTTATAAGAACATGCCAGATGGAAAGAACTTCCCTGAGAAAAAACCAACAATAAGATTTATTCTAGATTTACACACATTCCCAAAATTTGTACGCAGCCTCTATATTACGAACATCAATAGTATATTAATAAGAGTACTGCAACCCTTCTTTTAAACAAATCATTATAAAAACATATGTTAACAGAATTATCAAGAGCAGCTAGAAAATTCAAGTTTTTTTTTAAACACTTGCAGTGAAAAAAAATTTATAGTGTTCAGAATTTGAATGATTTAATGCCTACAGCAAAAGAAAACACATCTTTATAAAATACCAATTAGCCATCAATAAACATTAAAAAAATTTAAACAACTAAGTTACCTCGTGCCAAAACTTAAAAAGTAATTAACAATATTAATATTATTAATTGTAATAATAATTAACTTCATAATAAAAGTAATATATCTGTTACTGTAATACCATGTAAAGAATCATACTAATTGTAAGGAAGTTAGCAATATAAATGAACTATATTTGTCTTTGGTAAAGATTGTCGTATCTGTTAATAACGCAAAATATCTTTTATAAATTCAGTAAAATAAGCCCAATCATCCGGTTGACTGAGCTGGAGTTCTCGCCCAAATAGAACTAACCTTGTCCTAACTCTATTAAGATCCAATTGATGAGCGACCTCAGCACATTTCTCAGCTTGTTTAATCACCTTTGTTAAACTCTGCAACAGCTCAGAATCTGGAAATGTGTTCTCCTCGGCTTCAGTCAGTAATGCTTTCAATCCATCAAAATCTAAAAGAAAATTATTTGTTTATAAATATAAAAAAAATAACAATAATCAAATAGCAAATTATGCACATTTATTACAGAAAGTAAATTAAATAAATTACAAACATTTTAACACAAAAATTAAAATCAAACCACAATTTAAAAACAAACTGGGCTATTCCTCTTATTTTATCATGTTTAAAAGAATTCCAAAATATTGGAGCCATTACATAACCTGAACAAAATGTGATCAACACGATTCAGAACTGAAAATATTAATCAAGATTTAAATGATTCAACCCAAAGCAGGTTTGACAAAATGAAAGCAAAATTGCTACCACACAAAATTTAAACAAAAAGTGATTTTCACTTTTCAAAAAAAAATCATTAAAATCTTTTGATCAAATATTGATTTTCTTATTTCAAAAATTACAGAAATATGCAAGGATAATTGGCCACTGCTATACTGTCAATTACAGTAGCACCCTATGAAAAGGATTGTATGAGTTTTACTCATTCCTATAAGTGAAAAAAATGTTTTAAAGGTCTTGTAAGAAAAATTTTTAAGAATGTTGTGAACAAGATAGTAGGCGCAGTAGCACCAAACATGAAAAAATTATTAAATGTGTCAACACAGCTTACTGAATCACTATTAACATGTTATCTGAAAACTTCACTATAAATTTCAATTCAGCTCATTTTTGTGATCTTATGATCACAATGGGCTTGATTTATACCTCAATCAATTTTGTGTCAAGTTTCCTCCAGGTAACCAAAATAAGGTTCACATTTCAGCTGCTTGTACTTCAGCTAGCTTGAGTACTTAAAAAGATACATAATTTGTGATGAATTACAAATAAATGGGTTTATGGGAAGGACTTTGGAATAATAACATTATTAATAGTCTAAGATCCTAAACTCTCCCACACAGAAAAAAAAAGGCAGACCCATACATATTTTGACTGGTTTTAGATAAGGTAATTATAGATCATGAATAAAACTGCTGAAACAATAAAAAAGGAGGCCACTATTAACTATTTTACAGAATTTGAGGGACATATTCAATCACAAAAGGGCAGCACTACATAACTGTAAAATTGAACCACACCGTAATAATACAATGGAACTTCTGTACAAGTTTCTTAGAAATCACAATCCACAACTATGAAATTATCCCTTTGATTAGACTTCACTGACTATGGCTTTCCTCTTCCCAAAAATCAAATTAAACTTAAAAGGAAACTGACTCCAGGAATTGAGCAAATAAAAAAGAAATTCTGACAAGGGATTTATTCACTGCATTTAAAAATTATTTCAAAAATCACATAAGCAGGAAGATATACAGTGGCTTAAATGTGTGGATTTGAGTTACAAATTTCGCTTAAGCTACAAATAAAATCTTTTGCCAGTACATATAATTTACAGATAAACTATAAGAAATACCTTATGTAAAACCAGACCTGTAGACCTGTAGATTACCTGTAAAATCAGTCAAAATATGTGTGGGTCTGCCTTTTTTTTCTGTATGGGAGAGTTTAGGATCTTAGACTATTCATAATGTCATTATTCCAAAATCCTTCCCATAAGCCCATTTATTTATAATTCATCACAAACTCTCTCTTTAACTATAAATTCTCTTATAGTTAAAACTAAAGAGTTCTCTTTAAAATATAATGTGAATTCATGGCCAATTTTATTAATTACAAGGCACACTTCAAAATTAAGGGCCAATGAGTTATTTACAATGATTGGCAAACATTGATTGGTTTATACATGCGCTGTATCTTTAAGTGGTCTGTTGGGCATGTAACTACCCCGCTGCCATCAGTTCATTATTGTTACCTTTGCGAGTCAGTATGTTAAAAATGACTGCAGTAACAACAAATCCTGCCAGTTTTGAAGTTCAATCAGCGATTAGATTTCTAAATGCAAGAAGATGTAATGCTGCTGAAATTCACCATTAAACGTGTCAAACATATGGGCTTATTGCAATGAGTGAAGGAAAAGTGAGGCAACAATGTAGTGAATTTAAGGAAGGCTATTCAAATATTCACAATAAACAGAGAAGTGGCAGGCCTAGTGTCCAGACTTGAAGTTGTTAAATGTGTAATACAAAAGTGAGACAAAATCTTCGCTTAATGATTAGTAATCTTCCACTAAAATTTCCAGAAGTTTCAAAACAACATTGCTGTAAATTATGACCAACACTCTAGGCTATCATAAACTACCTACTTTATGCTACTTTACTTTACTGGCTACTTTAGGTACCAAAAATGTTGACAAATGCTCATAAAAATCACAGAATGACATCTCCATGTGCTTTTCTCAAGCACTTCAATGGCTGAGAGAGATAAATTTTTCCCCATATTGTCACTGGTGATGAAAAGTGGATTTCATATATCAATGCTGAAATGAAACAACAATCCATGCATTGGTGTCATTGCAGTTCACCTAAACTGAAAAAATTCAAACAAATCCAGTCTCAAAGGAAAATCATGGCAACTGTATTCTGGAACCAAAAGGATGTGCTACTGATTGATTTCATGAAAAGTGGAACATCCATCACATCACAAGCTATTGTGAAACACTTTCTAAACTGTGTTGTGCCATTCAAAACTGATGACAAATAATGCTGAGATCAAAACTTTTTCTTTAAAATAACACACATCCACACAGAATTGCATCCACAACAGAAAAAATTAAAAAATTCAGATGGGAGACTTTTGATTATCCCCTTACAGTTCTGGCCTTGCACCCAGTGACTAACATCTCTTCCTAAACCTCAAAAATTAGTTTGTATCTCATTGATTCAAGAAAAGTGAGGACTGCACAAATGACTACAATCCTAGACAGTAGAATTTTATGCAGCCCGGTTTGAAGAAGCTTGTTTCACACAACAAAAAGCATTTGGAACAAAATTGTGATTATGTAGAAAAATAAAGTAAATATTTGAAACCATTAATACATTTTTCATTTTTTCAACTCTTCTTATTTTATTGAACTGTACATCGTATAATCAAATTGTTATTTATTTCTTTGTTTCCTTTCTTAATCACCAGACATTACATACTATATGGTTTTGGCTAGATCTTGACTTCATTTGTTCATACACAAGAAAATAGCCTTATTAGTTTGGTTGGAATGTTTTGTTTTATAGAAATTTTCATCCACATAGTAAAAACTCAAGATTCTGGGTTTACTGATAAACCAGTCATCCCCATCACTTAATGATAAAAAAAATAAGAAGAAGCAAATTCCCAAAATCTAACGGTATATGTTCAAAAGAAAACAGATAACAAACACAAATAAAGCAATGATTAGAAAGCATAGCTACCATTTAACTCTAATCATTTACTAACTGGACCAATATCCTGCATCCACTGAACCATATTTACAGGCAAAGCCAAATAACTACATTCTAGTACCTATAAAACCTAACAATTTTTGTAGCAACAGTACAAATTTTTAGTTCACAATAAATTTTTAAAATTGCAATATTTTACATACAAAGAATACTTGGTACATAGAAAATAAAAATAGCGGATTAAGGAATTCATCATATATATATAAACCAATATACTTGTTCTGCAGTGTCTTCAGTGATAAAGTTATGTAACTCACAATCATAGTTATGCTTGTTAACTAAAAATTAATCTTCAACTTATACAAAACATTTTTCCATTGACAGTTATACGTAAAATGATCTTTAATGAACATGCAATTCATTAGTGCAGTAAAGTTACTTTTATGGATATGATCTTTCATTCCTTTAAAACATGTAGTCTTTTTATTTTAGAGCTTAAAACTTTTCCAGCATATATAAATGAATCTATAAAAAAACAAAGATCAGAAATAAATTTATATTTATTGAACAAATACCTTACCAAATTCTAATGAAGATGTAAAATGTAATCACAAAATGTGGGTTATAACTGATCCAAAAAAGAAGAAAAATTAAATTTAAAACAAAGAATAGTGTTATGTTTCTTTTTATAAGAATTTTCTTATTAAAAAAAATATGAAAGAAAATCTTTAAAAAATCACATTAAACAAATTTAAACCCTTAGTATAAGGGTTAAAATTAATAATCATTCAGAAAGTTCACCCTAACAGTTGGTACAATTGATCCAAAGTACTTTTGTTATATTACTTTTGTAAACCACTAACTTACTACTACTAACTTTTGTAAGTAATTTTTTTGGAAATTACTTTTGTAAAATTTCTTCAAATAGAATTTCATTATATGAAATTCTAATGGGTAAATCCTCTTCTTACAAGCTTAGGCTTATTGTTGTATAGATTTCTAGAAAGGTAATTTTTTAGGGTACTAATTTACTCAAGATTCAAACATCTATACTAATACTTAATGAAAACCTCTATATATGTATATATAAAAATATATATAGTACATAGGAAAATAAGAATCCATGATGTATCTTTTTTTAATAACAACTAGTTTTGTATGTGTGTGTGTATGCACCGCATGCATGCATACATGTATCTATCTCCCTCCCTCTTTCTATCACACACTGTATTTCTCTCAATTACTCTCTCTTTCTCTCTCTCTCTCCCTCTCCTTCTCTTTCTCTGTGTGTATACGCACCAAACGCATATGCATACATCAAACATAGACATATACATCTTCCAATCAACCAGCATTGAAATTGCAAAGAATGCAAAAATCAATCAGACCAGATTCAATCCCGAATGTTTGTATACATTTAGGCTACTTAGCATCCCAAAACTCCAGAATCTGTTTAAAAAAGCACAGCTTGTTCACAATTTATCTTCATTTTTAAAGAAAAGAAAATGTTTTTTTTCTGAACAAATATTTTTCAGATGGTGTAAATACTTTTACTGAGTTTTACGGTTATTTTATTACAGATGAACTTAGAAGAACTTTGTGTTATTTATCAGAATTTTTATGTAACAATTTAAATTGTCATAATTTAAAAATTTTTACGTTAATATATTACTGCTTTGATGAGAAAATCAAAAACAGCAAGTACATAAAATTTTGCACTGACAGGTGTTATTTAAGTGACAATGTTTTAAACAGAGCAAAAAACTTTGAGGTAAATGCTTTTAAAATAAACTACATTTGATCACTTTGTATACTGAAACGTGGATGATATTCCAAATAAAAAAACAGGAAAAAATGACTAAGTTTCTTTTTCCTTACAACTGAATATTCTCAAGGAAAACAATACTTTAATTTGGGTCTCATGTAAACACTACTGAGGGCTGCAGTATTTGAACACATGTTACGTACACAAATGAAATGACAAATTAAACAACATCTCAATTTGTTTGTACGTTCAGAGCAAACAAAAAAGTTATCTCACCTACTAGAGATCTGTAATCAATAAGCATTCCCAGTGATGAAAAATGTTTCAGTGATTCATATTGTAAATGTAATATATATATATATATATATACACATATTATTAAAATTAATTATATTTATATTCCCTCTCTCTCCCTCCCTCCCGCCTCTCACTCTCCTTCCCCGTCGCTCTCTCTTTATTCAACTTTATATGATGGTACAATGAAATCTCCCTTACTGCTGCCTATAACAGTATAATACTACTCAAAATAATAATTTAAATAATAATCATTCATTAAATGAAATTAATTTTACTCATAGAATCTTCAATTATTTAAAATTACATATTTTGATGATCATGGTTTTTTTTCTCTAATTCCATTAAGTGATCCATACATAAAGCTTGGGTATCAGTGTGAACAAATACCAAAATTAAATAAATCACTTTGTTACTATCTAATCAAATGATAAGATTGAACTCTTTAAATTTCATCCCATCACTTTTCATAGAAAAGTCAAAATGCTTAATCTGACATCTTAATAAATATGGAATTTTATCTAAGCATTAAGTGATAATATATATTTATGTGCTACAAAATGTGATTATAAAATTAAAAATCCAGAAGTATAGGATAAATATGAATGTAATAATATTAAACTACTAAGACTTCGTAATTATTGTTGTTTAACATAGTAATTATGTCTGACTTGATAATTTTAGTCCTGTTCATCAACAAATAAAATACACACTTGAGATTGAAGTAAATGCATGCAACTAAACTATTACATAGAAAAATGAAACTGTGTTCACTTAGCATTCTCAGCAGAAAATCAGTTTGTGAAAACATGATACATTTAGTGATTACAGTGATTTAAAATTATATCGCAAACTGTTCTCTAAATTTAACCAATATTTAAGTTATATCTACCAGATACGTATACACAAACTGAATTGTTCATTTTTCTTTTCTTTTTTTTTTTTAAAGATATGATAATAATAATAATAATAACCTATAGACTGAGGAGATGTGTTCTCTAAAATGTAATTTACAGTCTTGACCCAGTTATTAAAAGTCTCAGCTTTTATTCTTAATTTTTCCTTCATTGCTGAAAGTTCATCAAAAGTGTAGCGATATCTGAAAAAAAAAATGTTTTCTTAAAACTTCAATAAATATCAAAATAAAGAATTACTGATTTTTTTTTAAAGAATAAAACTATTACTGAGATAAATTTTACTCTTACAAATAATATTATTATTATTATAATACTAATATTTTATTAATAAGAAAAATCTTCAATTGTGTAGAATAGACATTGCATTCTACAGAAATAAGATAAAACCTAATCTGTACATAGATCTAATTGAAATAATTATTAACTTTTTTTTTCTTTTTTTCTTTGTTAAAACAATCTTAATAAATATGAGATGACAAAATGTGATTCCATATATTGTAATCACCATACTTCCACTCTCTTGAAGTACAAGTATATAAGTAAAAAATTAACAAAAGTAATTAATTAAGCAACTAAAGTTACTTAATTTTAACTTGACTATCAATTAATTATCAAGATAATGTATTTAAAATTCTTTTTTATTATATATACAGTCACCGTCAAGTGGCAACAATTACTACCCAATGTAGTAAACTTAGCTTCATTAACAACAGTTGTACCATGAATATGCTACTATGAGATGACAAATCATGGTGTACCAATGTTACAGAGAATAATAGTACAGCAGTGACGTGCAGGCTGATAATTCAAGCTCACCGTTAAGCGGCGGCTACTATCCATACATACTAATTTTTTTCAAACATTTTAATCTAACTGTTTCTATACATTACTAAGAATAATTTTTATATTTCTAAAATCATCATATCTTTTTTATAATCATCCATATCCTTTATTTGACTGTAATCAGGTAAGGCTATATCACATTACTCCAAATTGAGGTGAATGGTGATTCCGCTTCAAAAACTTTTTCTAGCTCCATTCTCTTTTTCAAGTTTTCCTTTACATCACTTTCTTGGTCTTTCTTTAGGACAACTTCCAGTTATACTTACACTATTTCTACCTGTGTTGGTGGTTTAGTTTTTTAAAATTATTTTTACAATGAATATCAATAACTAAAAGCTGACAAATAAAAATACATTCACAATTAACCAAGAAACAGCTCTAAAAATTTTAGGCAAAGTTTTAATTTCATTGTTAATAGTCATATTTTTCTTTCTCTTATATAAGCTTAATGCATCCCCTACTGAGGACAGGAAGCTTTTTTTTTAAAATCATGCACTGTTTCTTGAGAGAGAGGAGGAATATTTTTATTTTCTTGCTTTCCATATTTTTCCATTCTTTCTTATGTCTGTAGAGCACCTGAGATACAAGTGGTGCTAATCAGAGTTATTTTTAATGACAATAATGGAATTCACCATAAAGCCATTCATTATGGTGAATAGAGTAAAGATGTCATTTGCAATACCTGCATTTCAATGGACTAGCTGTGCTGTGAAACAGAATGCCAATCAAAGTGAACGGGCAATGGGAAGCTAATATACTCTTCATCTTTCCAAGTAAGCATGGCATTAAATGATCTTATTCCTGAGATGATTATTTTCAGGAGCGATTTGCACATCTTGTCACTCCACAAACAACAATCTATTTGGTCAAGGCTCAAAAAACTAACAGTTCTACTCATTGAATGTTTTTTTGAAACCCTGATTGTATCAATTCAATACACAACACAGAGAGAATTACCTTCTCAAAAGTAATACAGTCCTTTCACATTTAAGATAAATTTTCATTTGAAGAAAACCCTACCTTTCTTAAAAAAATCTACTTAAACCTTTTAAAAGTACTATTTTATTTATAAATGTAAATACAATAAGTAGAGCCAGGTGATGATAACGTGTAAGTGTTTTTTGCCCTTTAAAAAAAAGAAAAAAAACAATAAACAGCTAAAATTTTAAACATGCTTATTATCTCTTACGAAGGTCCCACTTCAAATGTTTTTTTTAAGTATTTGTTTATCATCATGTTAATATATAACTTTTTTCTCCTTGAAAGCTATAATCATGCACAGCTTAAATCATACTTCTAACAGTTAAATGGACCAATGCTACATATATTTTGAGCATCTTAACCGTTATCTGCTACAATTGTATCATATGTAAAAAAGTATGCACTAATTTACATTGTAGTTACAGACAGGTAAATATGAAATTCATAAATGATTAAACAGGAGGGGAGATAAAGTTGTATAGGAATCCTATTTTAAAAAGATCAAACTGAAGATATTCTTTGCAAGTTTAATTTTAAGTCAGTTATGATTAAAGTATAGAACTGTACTATGTTAATAATCAGAAATAAAAATTAAGTTAAATAAGTTTATTACTTTATAAGACAAAAGAAATAAAGTTAATCCTTTAGTTAAAAACTATAATAAAATATTCATGTTCATCATGTTTTATATGTTCTATAAATGTGCTGTTTACTTTGTACAACAAAAATTGAATTTATAGAAATTAAAATTGCAAAATGTCAAACATTGTTTATATAAATGATAGTTATGATCCATGTTTATTACTCTTTCACATCATGATGTAACCAACATCACTGCATTTTCTTAAATTAAAGAAATATACTTTCTTTTAACACCAATATTTCAATAAATGAACTAGAATTACTTCCATTACCAATGCCAAAATAATGCCATTATCAATGGCATTAACATCATAATTTGAAATTCATACAGCAAATAAAAACTGTGCACAAATACGTAACTTCACTCATGACATATACCTACACTCATGACATATATATGAAACTCAAACACATTCATGCCATGTAACTCATGAAACACACACTGTCCATAACACATCTTTACATAATCTTGAAAGAAGTTATATTGAAAAATTAACACAATCATTTTCTCTTTGGCACAGATATTTAAAAAATTACTGAAAACATTGTTAGCTAAAAAAATTATACCTTGGAATCAATAAATTTACAAAAGGAAACCATTCTTTTTTGTCCTTTGCCATTTAATAGGTTTATACAATTTTCCAATTCATTTTGTTCCCAAACAATCTTTAGGTTTCAAAATATTTACTACATCCCACACCAAGAATTATCTGGCTTATATAGTATAATTTTCATCTTCCCTTACAGTTTGTACCCTCTAAACAATCCTATTAATAGAAAAATAAGTAAATCTTAATGTCTTAATAAATGGTTCACTAACCTAGTTCTTTTTACAAGATTCTGTCACAACCTTCTCTCAACATTTATCTTAAAACCCCTTCATTTTTGGTAACACAGCCTATCTGATTTTCTATATTCTACTGCAATATTACATTTCAAAAGCCTATCTTTGGTTTTCTTACATTCTTTTCTAATAGCAGTACCTGTCACACCTCTGATACTAACAGGATTTGACTTATTTTCTCATTTTTCTATATGCTGCATTTATCTTCCAAGGAATCAATTTCTTTTCTACTTCATTACACCTACTCTTTATTCTTCTTTTGCTATTTTCCACTCTCAACTTATTTTATTTTTAAAAAGGTCGGCCTCCGTGGCCGAGTGGTAGCGTCTCGGTCTTTCATTCCAGAGGTCCCGGGTTCGAATCCCGGTCAGGCATGGCATTTTTCACACACGCTA
>JAAAKQ030491288.1:0-21367 GCA_010016005.3 Zanna intricata
ATTAACTGCTAGTTCTATGTAAAGATTAAAAAGTAACGGGGATAGGGAACATCCTTGTCAGATTCCCTTTTTTATTACCGCTTCTTTTATATGTTCTTTGATTATTACTGTTGCAGGTTGGTTCCTGTGAATGTTAGCAATTGTTCTTCTATCTCTATACTTGAAACCTAATTTTTTTTTAAATGCTGAACATTTTATTCCAGTCTTTGTTATCAAATGCCTTTTCTAAATCTATAGATGCCATGTAAGATGCCTCGTATGTCGGTTTGTAACTACTTCCTTCTACTATTAATCTGAGTGCTAAAATTGCTTCTCTTTCAAAACCAAACTGGTCTTCTTCTAACACTTCTTCAAACTTTTAAAGATCAAATAAATAAACAAATACTTTATTTTGATTGGTACATAATAATGTATCATTTAAATTATTTCAGGAATGTGTAGATGTGTGTTTGTTTCACAAATAAAAATGTACTGTCCATAACTTTTTATTATTATTAATTCTCCTTTTTGTAAAATTTCTTTTGAGATGAATAAGTGAAATTTTAACTATACTATTTTTTTCAAAAAGTGGTTGGACAAATGTTTGATGATGTAAGGTTCATAGAGAGCTGCAGAGCTTCCGTGTTCATATAATGAAAATATCTACAGACTATTACCAATATTACCAAGGATTACTATTATTAGCAATATTACCAAGGAACAGTTAGTATTAAAATATAACATGTTTGACCTCCTCTAATTGCCTACATTCTATTTGTAAAGGCCTTTGTTAAGGCAACGCTGAATGCTATTCTATCTAACACAACTCACTGCACTAATATTAAAAATAAGATATTACCATATTTTATCATATAAATTGGAATTATTATTTTTGTTGTTGATAAAACAACTTTACCTTTCTCTCTGGAAAAAAATAGATAATTATTAGCAGAAATTGTCATTTTATAAATTTTTAAAAAATTTTACTATTAAAAAAATAATTTAAAATTTTAGTGTTATGATTTTTTTGCTCTTGTAGGGGCTATTCTAATCCGTATGATGCAAATGTTATTGGGGAAAGATATATTTCAGAATGGAATTCAAAACTATCTAAAAACTTATTCATATAAAAATGCAGAAACAAGTGATCTATGGAAAGCATTAACTAATTCTTCACTTGAAGCAGGAGTTCTAGAAAAATCATTGACAATAGATTCTATTATGAATTGCTGGGCTTTACAAAGTGGTTTTCCAGTCGTTCATGTTGTAAGGAATTATAAAAAAAACAGTGCTGTAATAACACAGGTAATGTTATTTTATTTTATGATTATATTTTCTTACTCAATGTATGACTTGGGCTTTCAAAAGAAGAAAAGTGAATTTTCATGATGAAGGATATGAAAATCCTTGAAATAGTTGTAAAAGTTATATAATTTTATTTTTAAAAATGTACAATTATATTCTGTTATTTTAATCCAAAATTTGATTACACAAAACTATTACTTGTATAATTGCATATTGAAGCAGTTTATTTTATGTGTCAGACTTTCACTGAGAAAGGTCACAAGAGAGATTGAAAGCATTTTAATCTATATAAAAAACTTTTAGATTAAAAACATTGCACCTCTATAAGTCATGGTAATAAGAGAACTTGAGAGCCATATGGTAAATACTACTAACAAAAAAAAATTCCCAGGTACGTAGAGTTTGTGATGTCATGGTTAATGAATACCAGGAAATTTTGCACATGAGCTAAATATTGATTAGTATTTAAAGGAAATGACTTCTGTGGTTGAAGAGGATTGTCCTCTTCATACAATATTTAGGTAGTACCAAGAGACTCAAATAGGAATTTCTGGTTTTGAGGGTGATACAAGTCTTCATCTGTGACTGAAGAAAACATGCTGCAGTACGAAAAAATGCCTCAGACAGACAGGCGTGACCTACTACCAAACAGTGGTGTCCTTTGACATTAATGCAACAACGATTCATGCTATACTGTGTGAGATGATCTTCAAGTTTTGTACCCTTTTTTTGGGTGCTGCATAACTTGGTTGATGATCACATCGCACATCGTGTTTCATGTTGCTGTACATGATGGAAAATTTTTAAAATGGAAAATCTCTGTATGAGAACAGTAATTTGATAAGTAATGATGAAACTTGGTTGTACTATTATAACAATGCTGAGCAGGAATAAAAAAAAAGAGGTGTTTGAAGTTAAGGAGACAATCTTTAGAAATCCAGATCTGTAAAAAGAGAATGGTGGTTGTATCTTTTAGTATGAGTGGAGTTTTAAAGCAAGTTTGTTGAAAACTCAGAAGACTGTTACAAGGAAGTGATATACCAAGGGAATGCCTGCGTAAAGTTGTTAAAGCTCTCAAGTAGTTGCATCCAATTTCAAGGTCGAATAAATGGTTTCTTCACCTTGATAACACTTCAGTACGCCACTTTAAAGTTTTCAATGAGTATTTGGCCAGCACTGGAATAAAACTGTTAGATCACCCTTCTTACACCTCCACTGACCTTGTTCATGTGACTGCTCAGTTTGCTCTTCCAGGTGAAAAACAAACTGAAAGAGAGGCATTTTATAAGCAGTGATGACTGATTAAGGGTTTGGGACAATAAGAGTGTCCAGATCTCCAGTAAAACATTTCAGGGCTTCTTTAAAGACTGCTTTTAAAGGATGGAAAATGTATAATTTGTGTTACAAATTATTTTGAAAAATTAAAAAAATAAAATTGTATGGCCCTATGTACGTTAGTAATTTTTTTTTTTTTTTAGTAGAATGATTACTTGAAAGAGCAAAACTTATGGTTACTTTCTATGGTGTAACTTGACCTAGCCTCCTCTACACTTATCCTGTATTAGTATGAATAATTGTCTATTAAAAGGAACATAATACATCATTTCATCTTGATTTATCAGTGAGAATTGTTTCAGTATTTGGGCTTCTTTTATGTGCTTTTATTTTTCATTATGATATTCTCTGAAACATACAATCCAATGTACTTTTTGGTCACATTATGGTTTGCCCATTTATTTTCTTTAATTAAACCTAAGTTATTATAATTTTGTAATTTAAATTTTGTTTTCTTTTCTTTCAAGAAACGCTATTTTACATTAAAACCACAACATAAAAGTGACAAGAACAAATCAGATTCATGCTGGATGATACCTCTTACATATACAACTAGCACAGAACTTAATTTTATAGAGACTAAAGTTAAAAAATGGCTTTATTGTGGTCAATTGCAGATAGATGATATCGCCTTTGAAAATGACTGGATTATTTTCAACATAAATTTCCAAGGTATAAAGATTTCTTAATTACACATGTTATTACTACAGTATATATATATGTTTGTAATGCTTTTACCAGTATGTAATATTCCTATCAGTTTTATCAAACCTAGTCTTCATTTGTTAGAAGTAATAAACCAAGATTTATGAATAGCTATTTATACATAGCTAGACAGTTTTCCCCTCAAAATTATTATTAATGTTTCATGAATAACATGAATAAAAGTGTATATACAAAATTATAGTCTACGATGATGAATTAGTTATTCTTTCAGTACCCCTGTACCATGATTTATTATGTCAACTATAACATTGTTGCTACGGATACTAACCACAATATTTTTTAAGACATTTACTACCCAGAATTTTCATCATCTAGATCCTTATCTGAATATTTCTATTTGTTACAGTAATACATTGGTTTTTAATAATAATTAATTTCTTTTTCACTGAGTATTTAAAACTAAAGCTTGGAATCAGTAGTTCTTCTGAAATGCAGTATAAATTAGGATTATACGTGCTGATGGGGCCAAGTGATCATCCACCCTTTTTCCTTCATTTTCAATATATTCCTATAAAAAAAACTTGTAAAAAGCACAAAATTATCCAATATTATTGTATTTATCAGAACCATATTGCATATTATTTTCCTATCAAATGAAAAAGAAATTGTTTAATTACTGTGTGACCTAATAATTGTTAAATATTTTATAATTATAAGATATCATTAATGAATAACTGTAAGTACAGTTAGATAAAACACAATAAAATGTCTAAAACTGAATATTAAATACTTTAAAAAAAAAAATTTGATTTCACTTTTAAGAATTGTAATGAAATCCAATGCAATACACTGATGGTAAAGGCAACTAGTACTTTAATCATTAAAAAAACAAGTACTGAAAACCATTTTGGAGGAAAAATAATTGAAAATGACCACCACATTACATATAATTCCCTCACATTTTGATAATGTTATATTATTGTATGTAAACAATAATTATATGCATAGTATTGACCTCATGACTTCCTCATTTTCGGTTTCCTTTTGCAGTGAGAGAATGATTCTGTCGTCGAATGGCTTCTAAGGCACGTGGAACCTTAAAACCTTTTGGTGGTCCTGAAAAGGGCCGTTTTTATAATTAGCTCTGAGAAGAGCTGTTGGAGTCGGGAGATAGTCTCCGGCGAAGTTGACTCGTCTGCAGTCGGGGAGTTGCGGCTCGTTCGTTGAAATCCTACTGGGCTTTCCCTCAGCGGTGGTTGGGTTCCCATTATAGCGTGGTAGTGGAGACCCCCCAGAGCCCCGCAGTGTCGGTTATCATTCGCCGGTGTGGCCGAAGCGATTCTCCCCGAGCGATCCCACGCTGAGCCGGCTCTCGTAGCTGCGTCCGCCGGCCAGGGCGATTGAAGCCCGGCGAGCTGGAGCTGGAGCGGGAATGTAGCGTCCGCATCCATCGACTCCCTCGGCGGGCCGAAGATGCCTGCTGCTCCGGCGGGATGGTCCAGCGTTGAATCGGCCAGGGAATTCCTTCAGTCTTCTTCCTTTTGCTTGTTCTTCGAAGTCTTCTACAGGCATTGATCTAGGATAAAGTCACACTTTTTGCCAAGAAGCCTTCATTTATTAGAGCCTGCAGTGGTGGGGCAGCGCCGCTATGGTGGGGTGTATCCGCGAGCAGCTAGCTAATGTGGTGGAAGTGCCCGCCTGTGTACGCGTGTAAGTATACTGCACTCCCGCTAACATCTTCTCAACCTTGCGCGTCGCCGAGTTAAAGGCATGTGATAACAATTCGTAAATAACCAACATAATATCAGACTTCCTCACGATAATTTATTTAACCAATCAAAACAAACACTTACCAGATCTGCCTATGCTCCTGTAGTCGGTAACTGACGCTATAGAAGTATTTGTTTCAATTCCGATTTAGTTAAATCGTTAAATTTCTTCATTTTCGATGTATTTTATTTCTTAAAGTCCTGTTACGGTCACCAATTGTTGTGAGAGAATGATTCGTGAATAACCAACACAATACCTTACTTCCTCACAATAATTTATTTAACCCAAAACAAACACTAATTACAGTTAACAAAATCTATACAAAACAATTTAAACTTTCGCACAGTTACAACAGCAGTGTCACCGATCGGAATTAACTACGATACACAATGAGCCAACGAACAGTTCTCTCGTCTTGCTTATATATTGTCCGTTGTACTTCTAGAAAACCCTAGCAAAGTCTATAAAGTCTATTTGCTTCTATTATTAATTTCTGCTCTATTTATAAATAAATTCAAAACAGAATAAATAATTACAATAATTATAGAACTAAAATTTATCAGTGTAAATTGCCAAACAATAATTCATTTCTCTACAAAAATATTAATACAAAAGAAGATACAACCTTACAGTTTCTAACAGGTCCATAACTTTTCGCCAAATTCGAAAGGACGTGATTTTACACAATAAAGACTGAACTATTTTAATATTATTAACATAAAAATGTAAAAATGTTTATCATTTTAATTAGTTATATATTTATTTTGTGGACTTCAATATATATGAGGAGTTATAATAATTTTGATAAAAACCTTTGTACTACAACACTTTATCCAAGTTTTCTCTCGGTTTGGGCCTTCTATAAAATTTTTCCATCTGTCTTTATCCATAAACCATCTATCTTTTATTAGTCTCACCACATCCCCCCTCTTGCACTCCTTCTCTATCACCATATATATCCTATTTGTTCTTGATCTATCCTATGGTCTTCTACCTGTTCCATCTGCATGCATCATCCTGTTTGGTAATATTTCCTTATCCCCATCTCATTATCATCTCATATCATTGTCTTATTTCCTTATTCCTCATCCTTTCAATATATCTAAATTATCTGAGCTTTCTTTGATCTTCCAATTGACTTGATAAGACTAATTACTTCTAACCATACTACTCCTTACTCTACCCTTTTTTATCCTCCCTAGCATGCACGTACTTGACCTCTATCTTTCTACTACCTGTCCAGATTTCTACCGCATATGTAAGAATTAGTACAAAGTATGCTGTATACATAATTCTCTTACGTTGCAAAAATACCTCCTTGTTTCAGACCAGACTTCTCACACTATGATAAAATCCACTTGTCTTCAGTTCTCTTGCACTTATTTTATTAACCATTCTCCCACACTCAGAAAAAACTGTTCCCAGATAAGTAAATACTTTTACTCTTACTATTTTTCTACCATACTACATTATGTTGAGTATCCAAAAAGACTTCTGTTGTTTTTGATTGAATTTACTTTATTACATTTAGAATTACAAATTTATGTGTTTTTTTTATTTTATGAAAGTACAAAGTTTGAAGTTTTTTTACCTCTGAATGTAACTCAATACAAGTACCATTTTTACATCCTTGTAGACATCAAACCATACCATACATACACCATATATCTCATTCCATACACTGGCAACCATGTCAGCAGGAATTGCTTCCATGGCTGCTGTTTTTCTTTGGTGCAGGTGGTCAAGTGTCTGGGTTTTTTCTTGGTATACAATTGGTAACACCAAAAGAAAAATCCATTGGCATCAAATTGGAATTTCATGATGGCTAAGCGATAGAAGTTGTGATGTTTGCACAACTTATTTTTCCCTCCATATTTTGAATCTGCAGAAACGTAAAGTTCTCTGTCATGTCTGAGTACACCTATAATAGTCTGCTCATGGAAAATAATGGCCCAAAAATTCATTATGCATGATACTCCACTAGTCGTTCACTTTTAGACAGTTTCAGACAAATTCTGTCAATTCATGTGGATTTTCTGAGCTCCATATTCGACATTTATGATGATTTATGACTTCATGACAATGAAATGTTGCTTATTGGAAAATAAAATGTGCTACAGGTAGTTTAGTTCAGAAAAAGTGAAGTCTAACATGGTTATTACAAATTGAACTCTTTAACTTATCATTAGGTTCAGTTTTGAGTAGCTGTAATTTATAAGCATGAAGTGTCAATTGCTTGTGAACAGTACCATGAGTCGTGCTTTTAGGCATGTTTAGTTGACAACTAGCGCTCAAAACCGAAATTTTCTGAATTTGTTGGAAAAAGTCAAACTCTTTCTATGTTTTCAGAACCTGTTTCAGGTCTCCCTGATGACCTTACTTTACCTGGTATCCTACCACTCCTTACAAAATGCTTTCAGTTCTCAGAAAGTTACATATGCTTTTGTTATTGAAAGAATTTTTATGTCACTTCATGAATGTACATAAGACTAATGAATGCTGCAAAATAAAAACTATATTTGTTTTTCAAATCTTGATGTTCTTTTTCTGGTACTATAAAAGTACATACATACACTCCCCATGGAGGTTGGAGGTGTGTATATATAAATATATATATATAAACACATACACCTTTTTATTGATACAATAATTAATTTCTCATCCTTCATGGTATTTGTAAAACCTGCTGTAATCATAAGCCCAGAGTATAGCAAAATAAATTTAAAATTTATTTGATCAGCTTTTTATCCGACAGCGCTGGCGTCGGATTACTGGAATTACCCTAACTTCAATAGAATAAATAACCAATAAAAAATTTTCATATGCATTTAATAATTTGAATAACTGATGTAATTTGATTAAGAAAATAACAATGATACAACTATTTCCTTAACAGAAAAATACTGTCCATAATTTTTTTTTTGCTTTAATGGAAATTTAAAATTATTTTCTCACAAACATTTTAATTTGAAATATCGGCAGCTGCCACTTAATTATGTCGCCTTTTGTTAGTACTTGTGAGTCGTCCTGACTGTACAATTGGGCTAGCGATTTCCTAATGTCGTCTATTTCAGCATCAGAACTGAAATCACTACTTTCGGATGTCTTTGGTATTTGTTAATTTTCCAGTGATTTTGTGCGTTTTTCTTTTTATAAATGTAATAAAGGTTGAGATGGCTACAAATTTTTCCAAGATCACATTATTGTTTTAGAAGGTATCTTTTCACATGCTTATGCGAAATCAAACTCAACGACTTTATCATTTATTTCTTTTAAACATTTTAAAATAGTCATATTTTCCGATTTACTCATTACATTCTACAATAGACTTGTTAAGAATTAGAATAGAATTTAAAATTTTGTGAAGGTGATGACAGTTAAAAGCGTTAGTTTTCCTACTGACCGCTAGGACGTTCTGCTTTTACGGTCGCTTTGTTCAGTTGGTTTTCTCTACTTATTACGGCAACATTTCATAGTATTTGAAGTTTGTCTACAATTCAACAGTTATCAAATGTAATCCTTGAATGATTCAAGAAAGGTTGTAAACCATTTTTGGTCCTCCGGCCCGGATATTAAACGTGAAATCTAATAGACTAATGGTGTATTGTGTTCATTTTTGTACATACTAGAATTAGTAAATGTATGTATATGCTACGTACTTGGAAGTGAAGGTCGCAGACTTAAGTTGTCGATTGCCAGCAGTTTAGTCAACTGCATGATATTTTTGCGTTATCTTCTATCAACATACCAGCGCACAAGCGTACAGGGTTATCTTCAACATCCCACGAAATAACATCATAGTTGTAACACAACATAATTTATTATTCATTACAAGTCAATTTATTTTCAAATTTGTTAAAGTTAAATCTCTTAATCATGAACAAAATACATTAAATATAAAGGAGTGGTGTAATCACAGCCTCAATTACTGACTGTTAAATTAACTACTTTGCGGACAATTTCGATAGAACGCAAGGTGAAACTTACGCCTTATAAATTAAGTTATATTCAAATCAAACCCAATCCCGTCTATAAGTATACATTTGCAATTTATCTAAACGCTTTCAACGGCTATTCAGCCGTTGAAAGCGTCTCATATCAGACATATAATGTATTCGTTCAAATTAAACATGGTTACAGTTTGCCTACAATTAAACAGTTACTTACTAATCAAACACTATTAACAATTTCAGTCCTTGAATGATTCATGGAAGGTTGTTAACCAAGATTTTTTGTAATTTGTTTTAACCACCTGGAAAAATACATTTTTATCAATAAGCTGAATGATAGCCATAACATTTGGCAGAAGAGATAAGACACGGATAAACCCATCTTTACTTTCTAAGCCTTCCTCACTGGGTGCCCCGAACAGTTGTCTAAAAGAAACAATACTTTGTAGCTATCTTTGTTTAAGGAATTTTTTTACTGATGACACGAACTGCTCATTAAACCGTACCATATAGTATTAAAAAATACTTCCCCTTCTCATCCATGCTCAGTTTGATTTTTGTATTTTACAGGAAATCTTACATTTTTAAAAGCCCTAGAATTTTTAAACTTGCCTATAATAAGCAAGTTTATGAGTAGTTTGAACAAGGCATAAACGTAATTTTGTTTTTCAATGCTTTGCGACATGAGCGCTCTTTTCAGCACAGTGGACGAATGTTTTTTTTTTTGAAGATCCTCAAAAATAACCTACTTTCATCGACATTATAAACCTGGTCAAGACGAAGACACAACTCTTGGACTGTCTTTATAAAAACCTCTGTATATAGTCGGTGGCAGTAAAATCGTAAGAAAGTTTCTCACATGTAGTGATTAGTAAACAGATTCCATAGAATTCGTCGAACCACCCGTCACTAGCGTGGAATCTTTTTTTTCATTATTTCTTTATAGAAAAGCTTGGCATTTTCTTTTATGATTTTCCAGAAAGAGGAGTATGTTGGGAACGTTACTGGATAAACGAAGCATAAAGCATGCTTGTACCATTAACGGGAACGTGCCACATTTAAATGTTTTTCTTCGCTTTTTCCACTGACAATATCTTTTAAAAAATTTTGTATTTTTATCCATTTTTGCAAGGTATAAGTCGTTGCACGGCCAGTTCCGTGCATTGAAGCTAAGTCACCAATTGTTTCGCCTTTGTCAATACTTTTAAGAATTTCTGCTTTTTGAAAGAAATTTAACGTGATGTGGTTTCGACATCAAAACTAAACACATCGAAGTTCGGACATTGTTTAAGATACTGAAAACTGGACACTAAAACGAATATGACAACTAAAGACGGCACCCGATCATGCGGTACTGAGACGTGTAGTAAAATACTTTTTTCTTCTTTTCTTTTTAGCCTCCGGAACCACCGTTAGGTATTACTTTTAAGAAGATTAATGATGATGATATATATATATATATATGAATGTAAATGAAGTGAAGTCTTTAAGGCCCGAGATCGACCATTCCTGATATGTGTGGTTAGTTGAATACCCTACCACCAGAGAACACCGGTATCCACGATCTAGCATTCAAATCCCTATAAAGAAAAGTAACTGTCTTTACTAGGATTTAGAATTCTCACTTTAAAATCAGTGATTTGCGATGTGGAATTCACCACTAGACCAATCCGGTTGATTGTTTAGTAAGAACTGTAAGAAGTTTAATGCCGGCTGTAGATCCCAGAAATCTACAAGTAGCCAGCCGGCGCCTTGTGCCCAACTGCGACATAGCTATTGACTTGTCGGTGACGATCAGAAGTATTGTACCATAATTTGTCATAGTATTCTACGTAACCACGATCTAATCAATTAAAACATGACATTTACCACACACACACACACACACACACATAGCTGTGACGTCTCTCTGTTTTTATCAATTGTGACCCCGTGCGTATAAATCGAAGTAAAAAAATATATATATATTGGCATTACACGAATTACCTCAGCAGTTAGACGAAAAGTGTCGGATTACTGGAAATATCGAATTATCAAGAGTAGTAGTGCTATAAGGTTAAGTATTACTCCAACATTTACCTGTTTTTTTAATCATTATTTCTGTTATTTCAAATTATTTTTTATTTCTCAAATTGGGACTCTTTTTAATCATATAATTCATTTAGTAATACTGTTTATTTTTTAAATTTAAGTAGTGCTCAGAAAACATTTTCATGAATGATCTAGTAGTTTAACCAATATAAATCTTAATAATTTATTAATTAATAATCATTGTGTTCATCATTAATTGTTATTGACTACCTAAAATCAAAATTATTTCAAAAAAAATTAATAAGTGCAGAGCTTTCATTTATATAAATGTTGCTTAAACAAGTCCAATGTGTGTGTTCAGTTGTTCTTCAACATTACTGAACTGTTTTTAAATAAATTTTAAAGAGAATTATATTTGCAAATTTGTTAGTAACTTTATTTAAAAGAATAAGAGTGAACTTATTGAAGAAAGGCCCTTCTATATTTTTGTTATATTTATGTGTTCATATAAAATATATATTATTTACCATAATTATATTTTCAGCTTTGTATAAAGTAAATTATGACAAAGAAAACTGGATTAAATTGTCTAAAACTTTGAACAGCCCTCAGTTTAAAATTATCAGTACATTAAATAGAGTACAACTGATACAGGATGTAATGGGCTTTGCATGGAAGGGCGATTTAGAATATACTTTGGCATTCAATTTATTACATTATTTACATCAGGAAGATGAATTTTTACCATGGTCTGTGGGCTTGAATGAGGTTGGAAAAATTTCTGCTGTAATCAAAAGACTGCCAATGTTTGGTCATTTTAAGGTAATTTTTTATTTAAATTACTTTTTAAGAACACCACTAAACATTATATACAGATGACAATTTTTTAAGTTTGAAATCAGTTACAAATTGAAGTTGTATCCTACTTTGTGAGTGTCTTACTATAGTTTCTGATTTACCTAATGGGAAAAAAGAACTATTAATTTAGTTCTTTTTTAGTTTCTTTTAGTTCTTTTTTCCCATTATCATATCCCATTAGTTCATTTATCATTTCAAACAAAGTGAAATAGATTTCAGTCTAAAAATTGTAGCAGTTTTCTTTGTAAACATGCAGTTATTATGGTGGATGTTGAGCATTACATCTTCCATCTCTCTCTTATTTGATATAACAATCGCCTGTAATTTCCTTTTATCAATTGAGAAATTAAATTACTTTGTTTCAGTACTTTCATTACTTTGTTTGTTCTTCACTTAGCACTCTTGATAGCATTATGAAACCAGTATTATTTTTTTTATCTTAATTTTATATTAAAAAGTTTTAATAGTCTATTGTATTAATTATTTTTAATAAATACTTGAAAAAAATTTAAAACTTGATAAATTAATCAAAATCTATATTGGTTACAAAAAAAAAAAATTATAAATATGTGTCTTAATGAAATAATAATATATTTAAAATTTAACTCATCTGCATCACATTAACAAAATAAGTAAACTAAACAATTTATTTTTTTAATAATTTTTAATATTATTTGTTTTCCATCATTTATGGGTGCCATCTTGAAGAGATTTATTTAACTTCAAATAATTATAAAACAAACCTTATATAATTTTTTTTTTTTAATAAAAACTAACTTTTATTTTTGTTTCCATTTTAATGGATATTTTACACTTAAGCTTTAGATAATTTTTGTTAAATAATAATTTATAATTTTTACATAATCATAATTCTTTGTTAAACTTTCACCCCATGAACCAAATTTAATTTTTCTACAGCTGTGATCTTGGATTTTTTATGAACCAATTTTTGCAGCAACAGATATATTTGGTTATCAGAAATTTTATTAAGTACCCAATTTAGAAGGTAATTTCTTGTTATTTTAAATAAATATCAAAAAATTATTTTTTGTCAAGAGAGAATGAGGATAATGGTTTCAATTAAACCCCCCCATAAAAATATTTTTATAACTGTGAATTCATCATAATCAAAATAAGTTCCATATGTGCAAATTTCTATATCTTGAGAAAGTAAAAACTGTTGGCTTCTTCAAAAATAATTAAAATTTTCTTGCAAGAAATCATTGTTACATGGCTCTTTTAATATTAATATTGTAATATGAGATTCTCATGTCTTAATACTATTGAAAATATGGCTTATAAAAAATCATACATTGTAAAGAAAATCAATTTATTAACCTCTAATTACTAGGATGGGTGAAAAGTCATCCATGCTGAAGAAAGTTTAGCTGCCATATGTTAGCAACACTATATATAACTTTCTCTTTCTAGTTATTCTCCTAATTGGCAGTACCCTTCATGGCGGTGTAGAGAACGGTAACCAGTTGTTCATATGTTATTCTCTATGGAAACTCTATGGATGAATTTTCACCCATCCTAGTAACAATGTAATTTTTTTAGTTTTGTGTGTTTTTTTTTTATCAAAATAAACATGTTGTTTAGGCATAAACTAAGTGACATTGATGTAGAAAATGCCATTTTTTAAAAATTGGTTCAGATGATGAAATAGATGAATTTTTTATCTCAGAACCAGACTCAGTTGAAAAGGATGGTGTTCAGTCTGATGAACAGTACAGAATAGATGATAGCGAACCAAATTTTGTTCTTGATCAGTCATTTTCTTCAGATTAATCAGATTTAGACCTTTTACCTCTTTCAACATCTGCAATTGATGAAATCTAGAGAATAAATGCTTACAATAAAGCTGCTGGAAATCAAATAGTAGTCAATCGCCTTCAGTTCCTGTACAACTGTGGTGAGCAGCTTGTTTGACCACATATTTTGAGAAGACTGCAACGGAGAAACCTTCGAACTCATTTGAGGTACAAAATGGAATAAGTCATGAAACTAAATGAAGGGGATTCAGCTGCAGTTTGCAGGACCAGTACATCTGAAAGCATCCCAACACCTTCATCAACTAATACATCTAGTGCCAGACAAGGCCACAGCCAACTCTGCGCTGCTAAATTGGACAAAAGGTATGCAGTTCGATGCTCAAAATGTCATAACGTTGTTTGTTCTGAATACAGAAAGACAATTTGTAAAAGGTAATAAATTACAAAAGAAGAATGTAAAAATCATTTATGTAGTTTTATAGTATCTAATTTTCAAGGACTTATCATTCCTAATAATATATTAATATTATACATTTTTATACTTAACTATATGCAGAATAAAATTATTATACAAAAAATTAAATGGTAAAAGTAGATTTTTTGGTTTTTACAAAAAATCACATGATAATATTCTGTTAAATATTAAATAATATCACTGAAAGATACTTTTTTAGGCGGACAATAAAAGATATCTATTGATAATAAATATGAATAACATATAGAGTAATAATATACAGAAAAAAAAATTTCCAGGTGAAATTTCACCCATTCTAGTAATAAAGGCTGATGGGAGTATCCCAATAATTAAGGCTTAATGTTCCTCAGAGAAACTTTTTGGCCTGTAGTGTGGGGTAATGTTTGATATCTTAAACAGTCTTCCACATTGAACATGTTTTGAAATGTGCAGCTCAAAACTAACTGATAAAATTGTAAACTGTTTTAACAATTCTTTTTTTTTTATTGAAAGGGCTTCAAATCATTAAGAGGAGCAGAGGTCCATTCACTCTACACATAATTTTTTTTTGCTCCTCATTAAATTATCTTATTATTTTGCCACTCACTCCAATTTCACTAAAACTTTTACTATTCTATATATGAATCTTATCTGATTTCACATTTTTTATATTCAGAGAATGTTTTTAAACATCTGTTGAAAAACACTCTGTTGATGTTTTTAACATCTATTAAGTATCTGAACAGTAATTTTATAACATATTAAGTTATTCGCAATTGGTAGGCCCTTCAACATTTGAAATGTACAAAAACTGCTTCTTCTATTACAAACATTACAGGGTAACAGACAGACAGGGTAATAACCCCTATACTTATGTTTAACGTACAGAAATTTTGTTAAATAGGTAAAAAATATAAACTTACAGAAATGTAATTCTGAACAAGATAATGTAGATATAACTAATAAATGTTAGAAAAATTTGAATTTTGTTTAGAAACAGTACACTAGACCAAAATGAATTATATGTACCAGTTTGTAATAAATGCTCGAAAATGAGCCCACCATTTTCAACAAACTTCTTGGCATGCATTTTTGCTGATTTTGTTGCTCTTTTTAGTTATTAAGGGCTGCCCTTAAGTTGCTCAGCTGTATCCATAATGTGGACAATTAATTTCTCACAATATGTATTTTTGTTTTGTATAAAATATTTTTCATACATTCACAGACACAAAACTCTAAAGGTGTTAGATCAGATGATTTTTGTGTCCAGGAATGTGGACCTCCACAACTGATCCATTTCTCAGGGCTGATGATTTAAGAGAGATGAAAAAGCATAAGAGAAGTGGGGAAGGTGTGCCATAGTGCTGGAAGTATACTTTTCCTCTCAGTGCTAAAGGAACATTTTCAAACAGCTGCAGTAATTCTTTTTGAAGAAAGTGTAAATAGACCTCATCATTTAAACTGCCAGGTAATATAAACAATCCAAGTAGCTGATTGTGAAGAAGGTCGCACCATATATTGTCACTGAATCGATGTTGAAAATTTCCTTTCACTATTTCATGAGGATTTACTTCTACCCATTTATGTAAGTTAAGTTATTGACGCCATCTCAAGTTAAATTTTCCTTGAAGAACAAGGAAACAAAACATATTTGTAGAGTTGTCAATTTGTATTCTACAGTTGCAAAACTCCAAGCAAAGCGGACCTTCTCCTGTGTGTAAATGGTAATCTGGCTATTTAAGATAAGGAAAAATCTTTTTTTTTGTTCAAATGTGTTGTCTTCCAACCATCGAATGCAAACTTTGATTCGCTTAGAAAGATATAGTATACTGACATCAAGACTGCACTGAACTGCAGTGATAATGATGCTTCCAACATGATGCATGTTGGATAGATCGTTTGTAGCTGGTACAAGTACTAGGTAGTGAACCTTTTTCCTAAAGAATGTGAAAAGTTGCACTAATTGTCTTGTGATCTGAATCCTGCAATTCGGAAAACATATTTCATACTCTATTGCAGCAGCTGTAGCATTACCATTACTCACTCACAAAAAGAATGCAATCAGCGCATTCCTCTGCAGGAAATAACTAGCATTACTTCAAATGGAAAACGAAGGTGATTACCTTCGAACATAAATTCACAGAAAACCTTTGCTAAAAACAGTACGTTCATAATACCCAGTATACATAATGTTCCTTACAAAATGATTTCTTATATTAATACAGTATTTTTTTTTTTAACCTCTGGAACCACCGTTTCGGTATATTTTCAGAGGATGAGGTGAATGAATTGTAGCGTGTGAAAAATGCCATGTCTGACCAGAATTCGAACCTGGGACCTCCGGATGAAAGGCCGAGACACTACCACTTGCGCCATGGAGGCTGACTAATACATTGTTGCACATTGTTGATCAGTTGTTATTTTATTACCAACTTTTAAATAATAATTTTTCAAATAATACTTTGTATTTCTGTCATTAATAAACAAATTATTATCTAAATAATTTTTATTTGTCTATTTTTCAATTTTCTAATGTCCAGATATTTTTTCAACTTTTTTTTTGTAGTAAATTTTGTTTTCACAAATTTCTCAAAAATGAATTTGGTTTTTGTTTACATTAAATAAATATTTTTCTGACAAAAGTAGTTAAGTATTGCTTCCAAATAAAATTTGATGTTTTCTCTTTGTTTTATCAAATTATCTTAAGCCATTTTTTTTTTTAAATGAAATTTTCTACAAGTTTTATTACAAAATTTTAATGTTTATTACCTATATAACAAATTTATTGTACATCAAACATAAAGAACAGGATTTTTTTACCCCAATTTGTTGGATTTACCCCAGATTTATCAAAAATTACTGCTTACACAGTTCTGGATCAATTTTATTTTTCAGGTTGAAAATCATAAGAAATCACTAATTCTTCCTGTTAATTATCATCCTAAAAATTATATTAAGAACTCATTTCACCAGGGTAGCTGAAATCCTTGCAAAATCTTTCACTAGCCTTCGCAATAAATCATCTTCTTTCCAGCAAAAGGAGTTATAAATAATTTAGGTTATGACATAGCAATTAATTAAATGGCCGAATGAACTTTGAGAAATTAGAAATGGAAACAAACTGACTAACGCTATAACAGACATTTTCTTAGATGTGAAGTGCAAATATATAAAACAAACCATGCTATTTTTAAAATTTCAGTTTTACATTTTATTACGTTTATTATAAAAAATGACTTGTTTTTTTATCCAAAAAATAGTCTTTCAATCTTAAGAACACATTGCCAGTTTTTTATAAATTCAAAGAATAATATTCAAACTATATTTTTAACTTCTTTTGTAATAAACATTTAGTTATCTTTTTTTGGGATGTGATTTATTTAATCATTCTAAATGTTATAAGCTGAAAGTGATACTCAACAGTCTACATTATGGCATGTTCTTGATTTAAACCTTACTCCTCATTCATTTGTGGAGTATAATAATCTTTCATGGTTTAAAACTTCACTGTTAAAAAAATCATTTAGATCAACTCAGCAGTACGTAAGTTTTAAGGAAACATCTGTATGTAATACACACATATTCTAATTTATTTATAGCAGTACAGATGGATGTTATAATTTATTTATAAAGTTAACTTTGACTTTCAAAATTATTTATTGTTTAAAATGTTGTTTATATTTTGTTATTATGTCTTTATTTAGAGATATGTTAAGAAGTTAATCAGACCAGTTTTTAAAAAATATAATAATATTTCAAAAATACCAAAAAGTTATGAAGAGCATAAATTAAAATTATTGATTACAAGCAAAGCATGTGATTACAATATTAAGGCATGTTCACAAGAAGCAGTTAAATTATTTAAAAAGTGGAGCATGGAGCCTAGACCAGAAAAAAGTAAAATGTTGGTAAATTTATAATCTTAATATTATTGTTATCAATAATAAACAATGAACCATTCTCATCGCAAAATATAGATGGCAAAATTGGTTCTTGCTTTATTATTGGATACACATACTAGAATGTAATGGGAGAACAAAATGTCGACAGGCACTCCCATCTTGTAGTTTCATTCTGATACTGCTAATATTCCAAAATTCTACCCAAACTCTCTCATTTTCTGTCAGTCACCATTTTATGGAGTCAAGTACTGTTGGAGTGCTATCCACTATCTTTGTTATTTTTCAATATTTTAATTAAATATTTAATTTCTTCAGAGATTAGTAGTAAATCAACTTCTAAATTTTCAACAATATATAAATATTCTAATGTCTGAATTTTTTCTGAACAATTTAGAAGTTTATCAAAATATTCTATGAGAATTTCACAGTTTCTAGGCTCATTTTACCATTTCCCTTTTTAAAAAAGATACTAGGTGCATGGTATCCTTTTAGATTGAATCAAAAACTAGACAATGAAAATTTGATAGAAATCAAAAATTTTTAAATTTGATAGAAATCTCTAGAGTTATGTTTATTTAGCAAAGCTTTCATTTCTTACATTTCCATGAGTGAGATTTTTGAAAGCTCTCTTTGTTCCTCTTATTCTTCCTGTTTCTTTTCTTTGTTGTTTTTACTATTCATGATGTATTTTTTTTTTCTGAAAATTTTTACTTTTTCCATTTTTTTTATCTTTCTGTTAATGCAGCATGACTTTCTCATTCCACTATATTTTCTTTTTGATCTTTGCTAAAACATAACTATTCTTAGCAGCACTGTTTATTTCTGTAGATAATTCTTGCCACGTTTTTTGAATATTTCTATTTCTTGAAACTGTTCTACTGCATTCTTTGTTATAGTAATTCTGTCTATTTACATACTAATTTCAAATTTTTTTTGTTGGAATTTTATAATGTAAAATTTTAATTTTAGAAAGGAATGATCAGAATTAAACTCTACTTCTTGTTATTTTAACATTAATAATCTCTTTAATATTTCTTTTGGCGATAACTACATAATCCAGCTAGCTAAAATTCTCCTAAGTTAGGATTTAGAGATATCCTGTTTTTTCTTTTACCTTTCCTTGTGTTGAGTCTTGGAGTGTGTGTGTGCATGCATGCATGTGTACGTGTGGTGTGGGTATGTGTGTCTGTGTGTCTGTTTATAGTGGTAGTGGGGGCTGATTGTGTGCAGATTATGTTCATTGTTCAGTTGGTGTTGAGAAGTAGTTATGTGCATTGTATTTTCATTCGGTAGTGACCAATTTGTAACTTCAAGATAAAAATTTTGTGTGCTACCAATGACTTTGTAGTTTTCTAAAGAATGTTGACTCTATATTAAGCTGAAAAGCTTTACAGAGATCAGTAAACTTTATACCATTTTTGTTTGTTTTATTATTTCCTGGATATTCATCAATTATATTCATAAAATTTCTTTCTCTGCCTATTTGTGCATTGAAATCACTCAAGAGTATTTTAAAATTAAACTTTGGAATTTTAGACTTTGGATTTCTTCTTCTAAAAGATTCCAGAATTCTTCTGCTTTTTGTGGTTTTTTTTATTGTTTTCATTTATGGGAGCATGACAATTGAATTTGCTTGAAGCAATATTGGATTCCTCACTTGAGTTACCACCTGGGTTATTGTTTTCTTTCAGCATACTTTATTCTGCAATTAAAATTGCAAGTTGTGAGAGGTAGGAATAAATTCCAAGTTAAGATCAGATAGTTAGTCCAAAATTCTCCATGTTTGGTTCAGTTAGAAACTAGTTCTAACCTACTCAGCAGCACCACCACGTGGAGGCAATCTGCCATCATTTACTCTTATCAGAATCTGTGAATTGAATCTGCATTAAATGATTTTTTCAGAAATGGATACTGTCTGTTTAAGTTACTTTATTGTACAAGACTATACTTCATTCACATTCATCCTCTGAAGTAATTAATACCTTATGGTAGTTCTGGAGGCTAAACAGAAAAAGAGAAAAGTTAATTTATTTTATTTTTTTTTTTATTTATACGTCTTAAGTATGTAAATGCTAAAATGTCACTGTGAGTAAATGATAATGTAAAACCTGCTATTTTAGGAGCAGTTGGCTCACTGGTAAGTATTTCAAATGGATATGTACCAGAAATAGTTAAGATATCTATCTTGTAGATTGCTTTGTGTGGCTAAAATAAGTTAATTTTACAGGGCTTTTTTAAAATAGATTTTGCCATTCAAATCTTATCTTATACAAACAGAGGCACTGTTACAAATTGAGATAATGGGTTAACATGATAATGTACCAATTAAATAAAATTTGTTTTTGTTTTTTATGTAATATAGAGGATAATTAAAATTAAAATGCATTTTTGACAATTTAGAGACAATATTGTCCTCACCAAAATTTTCACTGGCAACTTTCATAGACAAAAATTTGCAAATTTTGTTTAATATTTGAAATTGTATTCTGAAACTAATTCTAAATAACTTATCTAAGAATAACAGGCTAATATTGTGTTATATTATTTTATTGTTTGCAGGATTCATGAGGACTTAAAAATAATAGTTTACTGTGAGGGTATTAAACATGGAACTGAAAAAGAATGGAATTTTCTATTCTCAGTGTACAATAAAACAAATTTTGCTAAGGAGAAGTTAATTATACTTTCAGCTCTAAGTTGCAGTCAAGAAGTATGGATTCTTAATAGGTATAATTGTTCTTCATAACGGATCTTGTAATGTGGTATTTTTATTTTTTTGTAATATTAAATTAAGTATTAAGAAATGAGTATGTGAAAAATGAAAAGTAGCTTATGAAAAGTACCAGACCTAAGATTCAAACCCAGCACTTTCTGAATGAATGGCAGATTTTCTTCTCCCTATATGTAAGCAAATGTATGTAGTAGTAGTAGTAGTAGTAGTAGTAATATTAGGTTATGGTGGTGTATACAGAAATGTTTAGCTTAAATACAAATATTGAAATATAATTAAACATCTGTCATGGTCAAAAAAAAGAACTTCAACTTTGTTATATCTGCAGCTATAAATTTTCTTATGTCCAAATGACTACAAACTATATAGCAAAATTTCTAAACAAATTTCATTAGAAATACCAAAAAGTTTGTTTATATCATTTAAAGGAAAAGTTAAGATATATGAAAAATGCGACTGAAAAACTTAGATTACCTTATATTTAGGTAGGTTGTGTTAGATAGCCCACCGGGCTGGTCTAGTGGTTAACATGATATCGCAAATCAGCTGATTTTGAAGTTGAGAGTTCTAAGGTTCAAATCCTAGTAAAGGTAGTTATTTTTATATGGATT